>CM054940.1:22621520-22733449 GCA_029168755.2 Tillandsia fasciculata
CGATCATTTTTTGTTCTCCCCTTTTTGTCACAAATTGTCAAACAGTGAACATACTAGACAAAAGGAAATCACTAACAACATTAGTTCATAGAGAAAGAGAGATAAAAGCTCAGTTCCGGTATATAACAAAAATGCAGATTGCGTACCGGTACCAGAAAGCAAAAATCAAATAATTTCTTGAAACAAATCCAGATTTTAGAATCTTTTCAAATACCGATTTGTATTCCATCAAGAAATCAATTTAAGTGCTTTAACCAATGAATTCACACAGATGTCATTCAATCCAATTAATTTCACAAAATTAAAAAGATTTACTCCTAAATCATGAAAAACAAAGATAAAACATTATAAACAGTTTTTCATGTTATATTCATCAAACACAAGTCATCAAAAATAATCTTGAGATCCAAACTCTATCAAGATGTAACGGATTTACAAAGATGACTTACGGAGATTTCCAAATGACATCAATCTTGAATTCTACCCTTTCTTGAGATTGAGGTATATGATCCAAATTTCTTTCATCAGAATAATTTAGAAAAATTCCATAAAAACCAGAAAAAGTATGTAAGCACTTTAGCGCATCAACTTTAAACAAAAGTCATCGTTTCATGCAACAAGAAATAGATTATACCAAATCTATCAAAAATACTCAAAAATGAAACGAAAATTTATGAAAATTAAAACCCTTAAAGTTGAACAACTTCAATCACATCTAACATGATCTTATGCGTAATGCCTTTATCAAATCATCAATTTGGTAAAGAAAATGAAATACCAAGATCAATAGATGTTTGAAATCCCAGATAAGTTAGATAATATATCTAGACAATCTGTTGAAGAGAGTGGCTCTTTGAGCATCTTTCGTTAAAATCCCACCTTATACCAACCTTGAAATTTGACAGAGTCAAGTATTTCAACATGCATTTATTTAATCAAAAATTGAAAACCATGCTTGGTATACATGTGGTAGCTGCACACAATACTCGGACGGCCGAGATGGTAGCTCTTTCCTCCATGTGGTGGTAGTTTTCACACTCCTCATTGGGATGTAATTCTTTCCACATCTTTTGAGCATATTACTTTTCTTTGACTCCCCCTCAATTGGCTATCAATTATTTAATATATAAGGTATTCAACCAAAAATTGATCTCGCATTCATACTCGACTAAATAGTCAAATAAGATAATGACTATACCAAGAGATCATTGAGAGAGAAATTGACTTTGATCACTTAAAAGATGAACTTAATTAACATAAATGATCATTGCAACATTGAAATATTATGATGTCAAAAGCATAATAAATTTCTAAATGCGTAAAAAGATGCAATTAAAGTCAATATAACTCATGCTCAATTAATGTCCTATGTACAAACATAGATGAAGAACAAAAACACACAAAAAAAACCTAACCTAAGGATTGGTTTCAAAAGGAGATCATTTCAAGGAAAGCATTCCAATTGCTTACGCAAGTGAATAAATCGTTTTTGATCCAAAGGTTTTGTTAAATGTCAGCAATTGATCCTCAGTTGAAATATATGAAAGTTGAAGAATATTTGATTCAACTAGCTCTCTAAGAAAATGATATCTAAGTTCAATGTGTTTTGTTCTTGAGTGCAACACAGGATTTTTAGAAATGTTTATAGCACTTGTGTTGTCACAAAGAATTCACACAACCGAGATAGATTAAGCATCTAAAGATCACACATGATTTCTAAAATTGATGCTTATAACTATCAAAAACTCCTATAATGAAGTATCTTCAAGATTATGATTATGGAGTAAAGTTGATAATCCATATAAAATTAATTTGGAGTGAATGAACGTGAAGCCCTTTTTATTCAATGCACTTGTTCAATAAAAACCCTTTTGTTCAAAAACAAAGTATAAAAACAAAGAGCATTGAAAAACATGTAATGCAAGATTAAGAAAAATATGAGGGAAAACCAATCAAAGCATTACATACAGTCATAAGCTATTTAGAACTTAAGACAAGGAAAGATATCACCTTTCCGAATCCAAAATCGTGGATTTTGGGTTGTCTTGATTCGTTGTGGCCGGGGGTTGTCCGCTTTGACTGTTGATCCACCTTAGGTCTTTGCCTCGCAATAATCCACTTGTATGATTGATGTTGTGGCTCGGACCTTTGGTGGGTTGAGTGAACTCCTTTGACTTGATGTGTCTTTTGATTCCGTTGAGTCCGCTCCGTAGATGAAGTTGCCGAAGGATTCTTCTTTCTCTTTTTCGGGCAATTCTTCACCAAATGTCCTTCAAGTCCACATAGGTGACAAGTTCTTTCTTTCAATTTATTGTGGAACTTGAAGCCTTCACAGTTTGGTTCTTTTTAAATCCCAAACCAACCTTGCTTGTTTGACCTAATCCGGACATACAATCAGTTTCTTGGAACGGTTGAAAGCCTTTGTATGTCGGATTTAAGTTGATGAACTTGCTTGGTCAAAGCTTGGTTGGTGACATGAATCTCTTCAAACTGCTTTTCAAGAAAACCAATCTTGTCCATATATGATTTTGCGTTCGTCTCCGATTGGTTTAGCTTTTCTTGGAGGATTTTATTGTTATCCAATAAACGTCCTTGTTCCTCCTCGAGATCATGAAGTTTGATCTTTAAAGCTTGATTCTCGTCTTGAACCTTCAGTCGTTGCTTCCTCAACTTCTTGATATGCTTGGCCATCTTCTTTGATTCCGCAAGAAGTTGTTGGTATGCCTCAACGAGTTCTTCTTCGTCCGACTCCCCCTCACTTGATGACTCTCCTCGGATGTTGATGTTTCATGCAAAATCAAAGGAATAGAGTCAGTGACTAAAGATGATAAGCACAAATTAGAAGAGGGAATTTGAGAGGCATGAAAAGCAACAAATTTTTCTTTTTCCTCTTCACTTGAGGTCGATTCATCGAAACTAGAATCGTCCCAAGTTTTTGCTTGCAAAGCCTTCTTTTTGTATGATTTCTTAGAAGGACAATCCGTTGAAATATGGCCGTAGCCTTTGCATCGATAACATCGGATTTCCCCTTCGAAATCATCTTTTTCTTTTTCTTTAGAAGGTTTTGCAACGCCTTTGAGTTTAGAGGATTTAGAACCCGATGATCCTTTAGATGGTTTCGTGGATGAAGATCCATCGGTTCGATTCTTCCAAAATTTCCGACGAAATTTCTTTGTGATCCGCGCCAATTGTTCTTCAAAATCGGCAAAAGAGATTTCATCGTCGGAACTCGATTCGTCATCTTCTTCCTTTGTTGATTTGAATGCAATACCTGTAAGCTTAGAAGAAGACTTGGAAGAAATTTGATTAGTAGGAAAAGTCATCTCATAAGTTTGTAAAGCACCTACTAATTCCTCTACACTCATCTCATCCGGATGACTAACGGTTTCAATGGCGGTAACCTTTGCCCTAAACCGTTCCGGAAGAGTCCGAAGAATCTTTCTTACAATTTTCGACTCCGGGATCTTTTCTCCTAAATTAGCACATGTATTAATTACATCTTGAAGTCTAGTGTAATAATCTGTAAACAATTCATGCTCTTCCATATGAATAGAGTCAAATTGACTTGTAAGCATCTGGAGCTTTTGAATTTTTACAAGATTAGTACCCTCATGTGTAATTTTGAGAATATCCCAAATTTCCTTCGCGGTTTCACACGCGGAAATTCGTGTAAACTCAGTCGAGGAAAGAGAATTAAATAAAGCGTTCATACCTTTCCCATTGTAAGAAGATCTTTCGATTTCCTCTTTGGACCATCTAGAGCGAGGTTTTGGGGTAGTAGAATTTCCTACTTCCTCAACAGGATGCACCCAACCGTATTCAACGGTTTGCCAAACACGCTCATCAATAGAGATGAGAAAAGCTCTCATCCGCACTTTCCAATATGCATAATTGGTCCCATCAAAAAGAGGAGGTCTAAAAATATTACCACTTTCACCCGACATGATAGATAAACCTAAAACCCGCTCTGATACCAATTGTAGGTTTTTTAGGATCCACAAGGATCTAAATAGGTACTATCAAACACCTAGAGGGGGGTGAATAGGTGTAATATTATAAAACCAATCTCAGTGCAAAATAAAAACCAATGCGGAAAATAAAAATAGCACACCGAGATTTACGTGGAAACTCCAATCCAGGAGAAAAACCACGGGACCAACACGCAATAACAATCCACTAAGAAAAGAAGAATAACAAGGTGATTACCGACTCCACGGACTCAAACCCCTCCTTCAACTTCTTCGGACCTTGCGCTCACCGATTGCACGTCCACTGCACACGTTCGAATCCACGAACGCCACTCGAATCCACGAGCACACGTTTCGAATCCACGAAACGCCTTTAGCACACCGAATCCACGATGCCACGTCGAATCCACGACGCAAACTCAGCCGATAAGAATATTGGCTTCGATGGTGATCCTTTGCTTAGATTATCAATGAAGAACCATAGAAGGAATCTCTAAGCAAAGATTAGATCAATTCGACAAAAGATAGATCTTGAAAGAACCATCGAATTGACCTAAAAGAGGCTATAAAGAAGAACGATAAAAACCTAGCCTCTAGGGTTGCTCTCAAGTGTTTTATAAATTGATCGGTAGTTCTTGAGAAACCCTAAGTGTCTATTTATAGTTTAGAAACCTTTGGAAAGAGATAAGAATCAAAAACTTACCTTATCTGGAATTTTTCAGCACGACGATCCGGATCGGATTTACGGCGATCCTGATCGTCGTCTTTTTTTTCAGCAATTCCTGAAAAAACAAGGTTCGGGATCCGGATCGAAATTCTGATCCGGATCGGAATTCTGATCCGGATCGGAATTCTGATCCTGATCGGAATTCTGAAAAAAACAGTTTTTGACTTTTATGCAATGAAACCTTATCCAAGTGTTTCTAAACTACTCAAATGTATTCGGATCACCAAAATTATTTAGTTAAACGTACCTGATCAATCCGAATCCATTTTCCTTAAGATTGATGTATATGATCCACAATTCTTCACCTTCAATCTTCAAGACTCAAAACACTAAGTGTCAACTTGAGCTCTTGTTGAATCTTCTCTAAGTCTTCGATTGCTGATTGACAATTTGATCACTTCAAGACTCCGACTCAACATACTGACTTGACTCACGAAATATGCCAACACCAAAAGCCGTAACATTTTGGTTAGCGTGTGACTACGCACTTCACCGACTTCGGCTTTGCCCGCGGAAAGCATTTCAGGTGGGTTGCCTTGTCCCAGAACCGGTGGACGGTTCTCTAATTCTATCTGATAGAATGCATGCATATTTAGGGTACATTGTTTGTGATTGAGAGGTAAGCTTAGTAATGTTGATTTTCTAAGAAAATTGCAAGGTTAATATTCAGGTTATATTATGAGGACTTGCATGATTCGGATATCCATGTTGGTGATTACGGAAAGCTTATCTAAGGTATTGTTACCCTCTATGACTTATAGCATGCATGATTAAAGTACAACTAATAGAATTGAGATGTAAGCATGGAAAGTGGCCTAGATCATGTGGATTAATGCTTACTTGATTATTGTACATGCTTTAGAGGATTTGAGATCTAGCATTATTGATGGCTATGTTCATGTTATACTAGATGAGATAGAGTTCATGCTCGATTACCCTTTGGCATATATATATGGATTTTACTCTGAGGAGTTATTAGGGATTATGGATCATGGATTATGGACAGGTGTAGTACATTAGTGATTCTGGCATGTGCTTATACTTATGTGGAGCTGCTATATTTATTTTTATCTTGTATCTTCCTTGAGGACAAATGTATGCTTGTATGGACATCTAGATAGACCATCTTTTATCGCTACACTATCATGTTAGAACTTGACTTAGGAGAAATCGTGTTTGCTTCTTTTCTCCTTATTCATTAGTCAGGCAATTCTTGTTGCTCGAGTTGAGCAAGGGTTTGGGATAGTGTAGTCGAGATTTTGTATCTGGAACAGGTTGGTTAGTTTGTGGACTTGTGGGGTGTTGCGGCAACCGCGGATATTGGGGGGTGACCGGATATGTCCTTGTGCATCAGATTGGGTATCAGATTTTCTCTAGTGGTGGAGTTTCCCACTTATTGTTTACTGTTGTTTTAGTTTGGGGATCGGGTTTTCCTTTAGTGGATGGGTTTTCCACTTTGATCAGAGTCGTGATCCAGTCCTGCTATATCGTGATACTTGTTACAGTGATACTTGTTACAGTGATACTTTACTCGTGTGGATCGCTCCCCTCGAGTGCCACTCCGAAGGTAGGCCTATGACCGAGCCATGTGTGCCGGTCTGATACTTATTTTGGGATGCGAGCCATGTGTGCCGATCCTGCGGATTCGAGCCATGTGTGCAGATTCCGCTACTGAGTTCGTGTGATTGATGACAGAGCAGCAGGCAGTACCGGGTCTTATACCGGTTCATTTGATTGGGTTTATTCAGGCAGGTACTTTTATTGTTGCACTCGTGCCTGGGGGCTGAGTGGAGTCTAGTAGCTGTGTTTAGACCAGTGCTAGTGTTGTTGGGAACCGTTTGGGTTAACAGTGGTCCCAAGGTCGTTGTGAGTTTTTCGACCGTTGTGTGAGAGATTGAGGATCTTGAGTCTATCCGTTCTGAGAGAGAGCGTGGATTTCAACTATAGCCTGCATGTGCCACTATTCGATAGTGAGTTAGTCCGTATGGACACCATACGTAATTCCTGCCCGGCAGTGGGAGGTGGTTGTAGGTGGGCGCAGGCTTGACTGGATCAGATGTGGCAGTCAACTCGATTGGGTCGATTATGCACTTCATGTGCGAGTGGTTGCATACCTTTCATTGGTTTTTTTCCCCTTTTGAGCATGTAGATAGAGGCTTGATAGTTGTTGAGTACCTCCAGCTTTCTTGTTCAGTTTTTACTGCATTGTTATCTTATGCCTCTAGTAGACTTCGTGAGCAGATCGTCGGACTTGGCGGTGGTACCCACTGAGAACTCCCTTTTGGTGTAGTTCTCACACCCATTGGGGATTCCCCCCCCCCCCCCCCCCCCCCCTCTTTCTTTTCTCTCCTTGTTTTGCAGAGTCTTAGCGGGTGTTGCTGATTCTGCGGTTGCTGTGCGAGGCGAGGGAGTCGCGAGCTAGATCCCTACCCGTCTGTGGAGAGTAGTAGTACCCCTACATTGGAGATTCTGAGTACAGTCAGTAGATTTATTTATTTTTCGCTTTTGAGAGATTTGTATTGTGAGGATCTGACTTGTACTGAGAGCCTGCACACTGATGTATTATTTTCTAGTTACCTCCCTGTTGAGTTCTGGTTATTGTATTTGAGGATATTGTATGATTAGTCATTTATGGAAGATGGATATTGTATTATTATTCCAGTGTACAGAGGGTTGGTTTTAGTTTTACAACACTTTTATTTTGTGGCTCTGATATCTGTTTAGCTGTAGTCCCTTTCTTGCAGGTAGGACGCTTCGCCTATGCGGGATTTGGCATAGGTGGCAGATCTGTTGGCGAGCCCGGGTCGCATTTTGACCCCGGGGGCGGATAGAGCCACGTAGGGGAGGCAGGTGGAGCGCCATTGTAGCGCGCCCACTAGCGCGTAGGGGGAGGCAAGTGGGGGCGCCACGTGGCGGCGCCCCACTGCCGATGCCTGTGAGCAGCACGCGCGTGCGGGGAGGTGCGCACCCTCTGGCGCGAGTCAGCGAGGGGAGCCACGTGGCAGGCCCCCGTTGATCGCGCAGGCGACGCGACGCGCGCGAAGAAACGTGTCACTGCGCCGCATTGACGGGCTGTGCGGGTTGCGGGGACGCGTGTCGCTCCCCCATTGGCCGAGCGCAGATGACATGGATGCCTTGGGCATCCACTGTAGCAGCCCAAGCAATTTCAGGCGCCCGAAATTGGGGAGTTTTGGCTATAAAAGCCCGAAATCCCCTCATTTTCTCTTTTTCTCCTTTTGCTCCAACTGATGTGGTTTGCGATAATGGATCTGAATAGGGAAAAAACCACCTAGAAGGGGGAATAGGTGTAAATAATAAATATACCAAAATTGTTGCGTAAAAAAATTAACCCAAAGCGAAAATAAATAACATGCAAGATTAAATTTGGAAAAGTCCTCACAGAGGTAAAAAACTACGGGACCGATCACACGAGAATCCACTAAGATTAAAACACGTAAAGGTGCTATAACACACGCACACGACTCAACCTTTTTCATACGCTCCGTGTAGATCTTCTCCGCAATCCACAACGCGCCTCGATCACACGATTTGCGTCCAATGCCGAATCCTGACGTCCAACTAAACCACAGTCTTCACCAATATAGCAACGTATCGATCACATGAACGTACATCGCCTCAAATCCACGAAGCAGTAGCACCTTGAATCCACAAGGCCACGTGAATGAATCGCGCCGATTGTCCTTTCGGAAATCGTTGTTTTGGGTGCGTGATGATCGAATACTAGATCATATAATAGATAAGGAAAACACCATCTAGTATTCATCGATTTTGATCTTCTAGAGAACGAACAGAGAACCTCAAATCAAATCGATAAATATAGAGAAAGAAAAAACTTAAAATCGACGGTGTTTACCTTTTCTTCTCTATACTTGGATTACCTTTGATTCTCTTTCGAATAATAGGAATTATTAGAATAATTAGGAATACCCTAAAAGATGAATATTAGGTCTATTTATAGGCTAGAAACAGGTCTGAAAGAGATAAGAATCAAAAACTTCCTTAACTGAATTTTTTCCGCACGGCGGTCCGGACTGGATTTGGTCTGATCCGGACTGTCGTCTTTTGACAAAAAATATCCAGAAATAAGGTTCGGGGTCCGGACTGGTTGGTCTGATCTGGACTGATTCATGCGATATAACAAAATCAATGTTCAGGTACGTAAAATATTAATTTTACGTACCTGAACATTTGATATACGTGTCAACAAGTCTTCAACTTTAATCTTTAATAGAGTTGATCAGAAATAAGGGTAGGGGTCCGGACTGGATGGGGTCTGATCTGGACTGATTCATGCGATATAACAAAATCAATGTTCGGGGTCCGGACTAAAATAGAGTTGATCCGGACTGGTATTTTGCATGAACCCAAAACATACGGGTGTCCGGACTGGTGCACCTGATCCGGATCCTGAACACTCACAATGTCTAGTTTTTGATTTATAACTTGAGAAATATTCCAAGTGTTCTAAACTATAAGAATATATTCAAATCATCACAAATATTTAATTTTACGTACCTGAACATTTGAATCCATTATTCTTGTGATTGATATACGTGATCAACAACTGATGTGGGTTATGCGATAATGGATCTGAATAGGGAAAAAACCACCTAGAAGGGGGTGAATAGGTGTAAATAATAAATATACCAAAATTGTTGCGTAAAAAAATTAACCAAAGCGAAAATAAATAACATGCAAGATTAAATGTGGAAAAGTCCATCACAGGAGTAAAAAACTACGGGACCGATCACACGAGAAATCCACTAAGATTAAAACACGTATAAGGTGCTATAACACACGCACACGACTCAACCTTTTTCATACGCTCCGTGTAGATCTTCTCCGCAATCCACAACGCGCCTCGATCACACGATTTGCGTCCAATGCCGAATCCATGACGTCCAACTAAATCCACAGTCTTCACCAATATAGCACGTATCGATCACATGAACGTACATCGCCTCAAATCCACGAAAGCAGTAGCACCTTGAATCCACAAGGCCACGTGAATGAATGCGCCGATTGTCCTTTCGGAAATCGTTGTTTTGGGTGGTGATGATCGAATACTTAGATCATATAGATAGATAAGAAAAACACCATCTAAGTATTCATCGATTTGATTCTTCTAGAGAAACGAAGATTAGAGAACCTCAAATCAAATCGATAATATAGAGAAAGAAAACTTAAAATCGACGGTGTTTACCTTTTCTTCTCTATACTTGGATTACCTTTGATTCCTCTTTCGAATAATAGGAATTATTAGGAATAATTAGGAATACCCTAAAAGATGAATATTAGGGTCTATTTATAGGCTAGAAACAGGTCTGGAAAGAGATAAGAATCAAAAACTTCCTTAACTGAATTTTTTCCGCACGGCGGTCCGGACTGGATTTGGTCTGATCCGGACTGTCGTCTTTTGACAAAAAATATCCAGAAATAAGGTTCGGGGTCCGAACTGGATGGGTCTGATCTGGACTGATTCATGCGATATAACAAAATCAATGTTCGGGGTCCGGACTAAAATAGAGTTGATCCGGACTGGTATTTTGCATGAACCAAACCATATTCGGGGTCCGGACTGGATGCACCTGATCCGGATCCTGAACACTCACAATGTCTAGTTTTTGATTTTTATAACTTGAGAAATATTCCAAGTGTTTCTAAACTATAAGAATATATTCAAATCATCACAAAATATTTAATTTTACGTACCTGAACATTTGAATCCATTATTCTTGTGATTGATATACGTGATCAACAAGTCTTCAACTTTAATCTTTAAGACTCAATCTACTTCACAAAATACGCCAATACAAAAATCCTTAACAATCTCCGCCTTTGGCGGTTTCGTGACAAAACATATAATCCACAAAAAAAAAACAAAAATACGAATTTTGTCTGTCACGCCCCGGCGTCGAAACTGCGACCCGGGCCCGCCAACAGATCCGCCGCCCATACGGGAAGCCCCGTATAGACGAAGCGACTAACATGCAAAAGATCAAACTACACTATACAGATATCAGAGCTGAAAAGTAAACTATTAAAATAAATATATACAATTCCTCAAATAGTACATGCCAGGTCCTCACAATACATAAATCTCTCCAAAATAATTAAAAACTCTCAAAATATAAAAAGTACATGATACATCCCAAAATCACTGACAGTACTAATACATCACCAAAAGGGAGTACAACTACTCTCTCTGGAAGAAGACTGGTAGGGATCTAGCTCGCGACTCCCTTACCTCTGTCAGCAGGATTAGCAACAGGAGCAGCAGGAACTGGAGAAGAGGTCCCTGGGAAAAAGTCACCACATCGGGTGTGAGAACTACATCCCACAGTAGTTCTCAGTGGGTACTGCCAACAAGCCCGACGGTCTGCCCACTAAGTCTACTAGAGGCATAAAGTAACAAATGCAATACTGAAAGGAAAAGGGCTGGAAAATAACTCTACAGCTACTATGCCTCTATCTAAATGCTCAAGGAGTGATACAGATGGAAACATGATGCATCTACTAACTCTCAAAATACAGTCACCCAATCTACACTGACTGCCACATGGGGTCCAGTCAAACCTGCGCCTACCTACTACCATTACATCCACGGAGGACTGGACTTACGTAGGGCGTCCGTGACTGCCAAAACTGGCCCATCCAGAGGGACTGCGTCGACAAGTCGCGATAACAAAGTAACAGGCCTAGCTCCGGAGCGGCACTCGAGGGGCGCGACCCCACCGAGAAAAGTATCCGCGCATCTCTGTCGAGCTCAATGCGGCTCATGCAGGCTATAGTCCAAATCCACGATCAACAAGATCGACAGTAACCAACAATACCATCTCTCACTCACAGGCTGGAAAACCACACAGCCGGGATCCACCGTCGACTCAGACGGCTCCCAGAATAAAATACTGATCTAAACACTGCTACCAGACTCCACTCGGCCCCAGGCGCGAGTGTAACATGCATCCCACAACAACCCGACCACTCGGCCCACTACCCGGGCGAGGAAACTCTAAGTCCAGGTGAAGGAAGAATAAAAGTGTGGGAGTGTCTAAAGCATAAATAACTAGCCCATGTTGGAGTTTTCTACTAGTCTGGTTGACATGCATCATATGACAGGGTGCTAGGTCAAGTTCCAACAATAGCAGTTTACTAACATAATTAGGAAGCAATAATCAAATACAATTATAATAACAACATAAAGGGATCACCATCTCCTTTTCTAACATGCATCCTAACCACATCTCGCAATCATGCATGTGTAAAGTACCAGATTTTCGGCACATAAATAAATGTAAATAAAAATGGTATGAAATACTATTTTTATGAAAGTTAGGGAAGTAAAAAAAAAATATTTGGAAGCGAGTTGGGCCCAAATCGGGATAAAATAACGAGATCTAGAATTTTATTGGAGAAAGGGGGGCCCAGATTTTTAGTGAAAAATTCACAGTGTCGAAAAATTTCGAGAAAATTACGGGAGCCCCGTAAATATGTTTTAAGGTCACAGAAAAAGTTTCGCGTTGATCGGATGCCGGATAGTGAGAACGGGCTCCGCCAACAGTGTCGAAAAATTCTGAGAAAATTATGGGAGCTTCGTAATTATGTTTTAAGGTCACAGTAAAAATTTCGTGTTGATCGGATACCCGGATTGTGAGAACGGGGTCCGCCAGCAAGTCTGGATACAACGAGGCTTTTGGTGGCCCAGAAATGGCCCAAACTGAAAATTTAAAATTTTCTGTGGTAAATTAAGCTGAAACGAAGCCGCCTGTCAAATTTGGACGGAAACGGACGAAAAACGGACAGAAAAACGGAACAAAAACGGATTTCAAGGCGCGCGGCGCGCTGCGCAATGCGAACAGCTGGCGCGCACAGATGCGCGGGACGCGCGCGCCGCGTGGCGTGGGGGGCGCCGCCTGGACCCGGTGCGCCCCCTTCATGGTGGACCGCCACCCGGCGGTTCTCCATTGGGCGGTCCCGTGGACCCGGTTCACGGACCACCCTCCTTCCTTTTCTCCCTCTTTTCTTTTCTTCTTCTTCCTTCTCCCCCGTAGACCTTCCCTCCTCTCTGTTCTCTTCTTCTTCTCCAACCGAGCTTCTTCTCCAACCGAGCATAGAGAGAGAGAGAGAGAGAGAGAGAGAGAAGAGAGGGAAAAGGAGGAAATTCGTGAGATGGAACGGCGCGACTGTACGAGGTAAGCCCCGCACGTTATTTTTACGGTATTTTTGGCACAGTCTTTAGGCCTCCTTTGGGTTTGGATTTGACCCCATACCGTATTGTGTGTTAGGAACCGAGTTATACTGTGCCGTTTTGCTGCGCGGACTGCCGGGGGCAGTTTTGGCGCGCCTCGTTTTGCGTGCCAGTTGTAGAAGAAATGCACCGTTTTGCGTGCAGATTCGAGGTATGTGCACCATTTCGCGTACAGGTCGTGTTGTCGCGCACCGTTTTACGTGCCGACCTTAATATTATGCGTCATTTTTCGTGCAGGAATAGAAAATGTGCACCGTTTTGCGTGCAACCTTACAGTTAAGCGTGCACCGTTTTGCGTGCAGATTGTTTTGTCGCGCACCATTTTGCATGCAGTTTATAATATTATACATCGTTTTTCGTGCAGGAATAAAAAAATGTGCACCGTTTTGCGTGCAACCTTACAGATAAGCGTGCACCGTTTTACGTGCAAATTTGAGGTACGTGCACCGTTTTGCGTGCAGGTTGAATTAACGTGCACCGTTTTGCATGCAGGTTGAAATTGCGCGCACCGTTTTGCATGCGAGTTTTTAATAACGTGCACCGTTTTGCGTGCAGGTAAGGAGAATGTGCATCGTTTCGCGTGCAGACTCGAGGAAGGTGCATCGTTTTGCGTGCAAGCTCGAAGGAACAAGTGGAATCGCGCGAAGACCAATTGTAAGTGTCTACAAGTAATTGGGGACACCACAAGGTGGGGGATTCTGCCGAAATTGGGTGACCTCTCCCCTTGCTCCTTTGCTTTTCGATCTAGAAGCATGATAGTAGCCTGTTAGAGGCGTTAGGTGATTATGATTATTATTGCATATGTAGAGAGATACAGATGAAAAGTGCAACTGTTGGTTGCCAAAGACAGATGATAAATGTGCATGTGTAGAAATATTTAGAGGAAAAGTGACATTTATGATTTATCCAAATAGGGAATAAACTGGCATGTGTAGATGGACACAGATGGAAAATGCAACTGTTGGTTGCCAAAAAGGAGATAATTAATTTGCATGTGTAAAAAGAATTAGGGGAAAAATGCAATTCTTGATTTATTTAAATTGATGATAATTGCATGCATAGATAATAAATATTATTTTTTATGATGAATATGAAAATAATTGCATGCGTATAAATGAATAATTATGTGAGGACTGTGATCATGTTAGGGTACAACCCTAGTAATCATGTGACATAAGGGAACAGAACTTGTTGGTAGTAAGACTAGGAGAAAACCTAGTTTAGGGGTTTGACGAGTGACATCAGACTTAGGAGTTATCCTAGGAATTAACGAGTGGCATTGTCTTAGGAGATAACCTAAGGACATTGGATAGAGTGATCAACATAGAGTCAAGAAACTCTAGGATGAGTATGACATGGAACTTAGGTAAAGAGAACCTAAGGTGAACTAGTGATCAACATAGAGTCAAGGAACTCTAGGATGAGTATAATCTGGAACTTAGGTAAAGTGAACCTAAGGTAAACTAGCAGAGTTTAAACTCACAGACAGGAAAGTAGAGTTAAGTTAACTCTAGAATTCAGTAAGGAATCACAAAAAGGGAAAAAAATGAATCAAGTGTGGAGACATGAAAGGGGAAACAGGAGATTAGAGTCAGTGTAACTCTAAGATAATAGTGGAACAGGAAATTAGAGTCTGTGTAACTCCAAGTTAAAAGTGGAACAGGAAAGTAGAGTTAAGTTAACTCTAAGACTCAGTGAGGAATCAGGAAAGTGGGATAAGATCCCAAGGTTAAAGAATTAAACAAATATAATCCTAGAGAGTCATAGGGTGTCTGGGCAAATGAACAATAACTTTAACTTCAATTTGAGTTAAATAAATGAAGGTGAAATGTTTAAGAGTCCAAGTGACTTCTAGTTATCCTTATGGAGAGACCTAGGATAAGAGATAATTTGTTGTAAAAAGGCAAAGTTAAAAGCAAGCTAAAAGTGGCTAAAAAGCATAAAGAGAATATAAAAGGCGCATTCGAATTTGAGACTCGTCAAGTGGAGCAGGATTCCCTGGGCAGTGACCCGTCGGACGAGGTACTTTCGAAAGGCTTAAAGTGAAAGCAAAGAGCTAAATGCTCAAGAGAAAGAGAAAGAGATTTGCCAGTGGCAAAATTTGGAGCTATAAGCTCGAATGAGAAAAGCAAGTGTTCAAAGGCAAGGAGGCTAAGAACTAAAGTAGAAAGAGAAAGAAAAAAAAAAAGAAAAGAAAGAAAATATAAAGATAAAACGGGCGTACCTTCGGGGAGGAAACGTGACCCTTGTTGGAGCGCAGGCAGTATCCCGCTCCAGGGCAGTGACCCTTGTTGGAGGTGCAGGCAGTATCCCGCTACAGGGCAGTGACCCATCTGGCACGTTTCTCCCGTAGGACGGGGTAACACTTGCGAGTGTTATCGGCAACCTTAGAAATCTTATCTTATGGTAGCAGGACTACCGGGCTGGGGCCCGTTGGATAAGAGATTTCTGAGGGTTAACTTGAACTAAAGCATCAGAATTTAAAGAATAAAGAGAAATTAGAGTGGCCAAGGTGGCCGGGTTAGTTTAACCCTGTGTACAGCGGCTTAGTGGCCAAGTTGGTGCTTAGCAGCCTAGTGTTGCTAGACAGAGTAGTGCTGGGTTGAGGAGTATACACAGATAGTGTAGGGATATATATATTGCATAGCCGCATTTTGATATTGAGGATTTTAGTTTCCTAGCACTATTATTATTGCTTCCATTGGACCAAGTGGTGTAGGACACTTTTTCTCGGTGGTTGAACCCACTGGGAACTCAGTTGTAGTTCTCACACCCCTTGGGTGACCCCCCACAGGTTCAGGTGTGGATGCAGCGGTCGAGACGGATCAGATGCAGACAGCGAGGCATACGACAGGGGCAAGGGCCCAGCAGCATAGTGACCTAGAGGGTCTAGCAGAGGTATCCCATTTATGTATTTCTTGAGTGAACCTTGTATGGTGAGGAATTTATGTAAAGGAAATGTAATAATTTTATTTGCAAGTTCAGAAATGTAAAGTGTAATAAGTTTAATTTATGGTTCACTCTTGTATGCTTTTATTTCCGTTTAACTGTTTGTTATTAAATGAAAGTTTTAAATTTGTAGTGATTTTTAGTACTCTGATATTGAGCTTCCGCATACACTTGTTGTGTTATTATGGATGTTACCGTTCCTTTCGGGTAGTGAAAGGTCATGCCCGATTGGTGGGTCTGTTGGCGTGCCCGAACCGTACAAATTGGCGGACTCGGGGCGTGACAGCATGAGTATAATCAAATAGAGTTAATGAACCGTCCATCGGTTTTGAAGACGAAGCAACCCACCTGGAAGTGCAAATCGATCCAAAGTCCAAAAAGACTAAAACTGCATGGGGATAATTCTCGGATTCCCACGATTCCAACGGGCCCAAAAACACCCAAAAACTCCTCTTAGTTACAAAGATATGGTCCAAACATTGCAATCAATAAAAATTCCCAAGATCACTTGCTGCTGAAAATTCAGTCCAGGAAATGCGAAAATACCACCTACGATATAAACTCCAAAAATTTTAATAAAAATACGACGGCGATCCTCGCGAAGCGTAGATGTCGATTGAGTCCTCACACATCGAAATCCAATACTCGAGCACAGAAATAAAAATCCGAAAAGGCTCTGCTATCCAGAAAAACCACCAGCAAAATAGAGGCTTGAAAATGTACCAAAAACCCCAATAAAAACTCAAATCTGGGAGGAGTGAAAAATACAAAAATCGTAGATTTACCTCTCGTGAATCCGACGTCATGAAAATCGTCCAAAAATTCCGTCGGAGTTGCTCTGTGGACCTCGTGGACCGAAACACGACGGAAATGGGCCATCGAAGAAAGAACGTCACACTGCGCTAACTCGTCGAAGACGTCGATGCCGCGGCCTCCAAAAAATCCGAGCCTCCTTCATAAGATGCAGAACAAGATGAGGAACAAACTTAAAAAGGGCTCTTTCGCAAATGGGCTCGGGAAAAGAGTCTAAGACCCCAAAGAAGAGGGCTATTTATAGACCTCCACCAAAGAAAACAAAGAAAAAGGGCTTAATGGGCTTTCGGGCCCATTTCGGGCGCCCGGGGCTTTCGGGCGCCAACAGTAGCCCGAAAAAGCCCCCCGGCCCGGCCCACGACCCGCGCCAGGAATGCCTCGGTGCCGACACGTGGCCCCTCCGCGCCCCGCGCACCCGCCAATTGCGGCACGCCGCGTGGCAGTGCGGTCCACGAAGGGGACCGTGGGCTGCGGTTCACGGCGGCCCAGCTGGGTCGCTGGGCCCGCCAATGGGTCGGCGACACATGGCCCGGCGGGGTCCACCGTGCGCTGCACCCAGCGCGAGACGCGCGGTGTCGCGCGTGCGTTGACCCACCAATCCTCGCGCGCCACGTGGCAGCGCCCTCCATTGGCTGCTCCCGGTGCACGCCAAGTGGGCCGTGGACCGGCCCACCCGAGAAATCAGCCCGTTTGGCCCGTTTAGCCCGAAAATAGCCGATTTTCAACGTTTTCGTACGCTGAGTCCGTTTTCAGCATCCGTTTGACGCACAACAGACTCGATACACCAATAATATGTGTTTTCTCACCGTCGACCACCCAGACAGATCGTACAGAAAAACCGGGACACCACACAAAATCTAGACTTAGATGCAACAAGGAGTGGTTAAATCTTATACTCTCTGCAAAAGAAACAAGTCTTGACAAACGAAATCATTAAAACCTCAAGAATTTAATCAATAAGCAACCAGAGATATTTACATTTAATATGACATTAGGTATTAGGTATAGATATGCACAAAAGTAGGCAATCAAAATATCACATATCTTTGTCTAATATCAAGGTTTGTTCCAACCATAATGTCATAGTTCAGATTTAGGTAAGATAATAACAAGTTCAAAAGTAGTAGCAGTCAGAGATCACCAAGTCACTTGTTAGAATATTACATCTCACAAATAGTTAGTCAACAAGTCAGTTAGGCATGCATTTCATTTCTACTTACCTTCTACTTACCTTCTTTCCAAAAGTTCTTATATCTTCTCCCCCTTTTTGTCAAAAGCGCCAAAGAAATACCGAGGAGGAAAATGTTCAAAAGGTTAGGTAATGAAAACTTTAAGGAAAGAAAAAGAAAAGAAACCTGTAAAAATAAGGTTAAAAAAAAAAAAATCCTTCTTCCATCATCTTCTAGAGTCTGAGTCCTCAGAACTGCTACAACCCATTTTTGCGAAAATCTTTTTCACCAACTTCGTTAGTGAATTGTATTTCTTTGTCAAAACCACTTGGGCTGCAGAAATCTTTTGTAGGTCAAAAGGAAATACGTCCTTGTTCGATCGAAAGACGCTCTTGTTCAGAAGAGAGTCTTTGCTGTTCACGATATATTGAGGTCACAGATGCATCATCGTCTGATGTCTCAAAAAGTGTAGGTCCTGAAGCTGCTTGAGCTGTTGCTGCGGTTGCTGGTGCTGCTGTTGCTGTTGTGGCTTGACGTGAGGACGTCGAAGGTTGCTTGCTTCGAGGTGGTGTTGGTGTCTCATCCGGTTGACTCGTGTGGGACTTCACAATTGTAGAGTCATTGATTGTTCCCAAACTGTGCATATATGCCGATGATCGGATGTCCACATCAAACTTTCTCAAGATCCGCATAATGATTAATTGAAATGGAAGTCGCTCGGTAGGATGAGCATGTTCCACATATCTTGCCATTCTTGACCAGATCAGATACGAAATATTGTAATTTGATCCCAAAGAAGTTGCGGGGTGTCCAAGAAAATATAGAAATAACATTCTATCCCACCGTAATACCTTCGTTTGCATATTCGGTAAAATATTGTAACAAATAATAAAGTTCAAGAACCTATACTTGGGTCGAAATTCTTTCGAAAATACAGAAATTCCTGCCGACTGAGTATCTGATATGCAAATTCCATCAACAACCGTTCTCCAAGTCATATTTGTCATAGCGTGACCCTTCATGTAATGGGTCCCTTCGGCTTGAGCACTCATACCTAACACTTCTCCAATCAGTTTTGGAGTGATTGTAAGTTTGGTATTCCGGACTGTTGTGTGAAATTCTCTTGGTTCGGCCTCATGATCTTGAAGCTGTGTAGCACACACGCAGAAAGTTCTGGTAAGATGGAGACAATACCATGTAGTTTCACAAAACTTGCAGACTTGGGCAAGTCGAGCTTTATCAAACAAAATACCAAACGCTGCAGAGCGTTCCCTGAGAGCCGCGACATTTGCATGTCTCTCACCGATGTATTCGCGCTTCTCGAAGTCCTTCATCCTCTCAGAATTAATATGAACAAACCTTCAGCGGTTGGAGGTGGTTCACTAGCAAGTGGCTCTTCAATCTCGATTCCGCGAGATCTTCCTCTCTTTCTTGCAACAGTTTTCCTTTTCATTGAAGTAGGTTGTATAGGGGCTTTCCCTTTTTCAGCAGCTGTTGGAGTAGTCTTGGCTTTTCTAGAGACTGGGGCTTTGCCCTTTGAAGCAGATGATGCTTTGGAAGCAATTTCCTTTGCTCCTTCCACCGTTTTCTCCTAGTCTTCCGAGTCCGTCTCGGACTCATCTAAAGGAATAAATTCTCCTTCCTTTTGATTCTTCCTTGCTCTCTTCAATTTGTTTGTCACTCTCGTGCTGATCAGAGCAGTGATGAACACAATGAACCATTCAAAGGCCATCTTGAAGAATTTGCCGTAAAAATCCCTCTGTGAGCAAGAACTCAAGAATATGAAAAAAATTGTTTAATTTCAAAAATTTGAAAGAAAATATGTAAACAATTCTTAACATGTATAGATACTAGGAATCAAGACAATTTTGCAAAAAGAATTTTAAAAATAGATCAATTTCATGATTTTCGAAAATTCTCAAAAATTGCCCTAAAACCAAATTTTTTGAAATCGAACCCTAAAAATCCATTTAAATAATGAATAACAAGCAAAGAAACAATTCTTAGGCATCCACAGTTCAGATTTCAAAAGAAATTTGATCAAAAATTGTCACGCCCCGAGTTTTAAAAATCCGGAAATTTTTTTTTTTTTTTTTTTTAAAATCAGAGTTCGCAAACCTGGGCATAACAGACCGCCACACATATAGGAAACCCTCTATCCCATGGACAGAGACTCCCCTATACATGCACGGCTAGCTAGTAATCATCAGCAGTAAGCAACAAGTATCTCAGCTAATCATACTAATCTAATCAGCAAGAAAAATCCAAAATAAGTTATTAGATCATCAGTTCTAAAAGTCTAAATGGAACGGAAATGAAATGTGATATATGAAGGTCGTCGAGTATCTCAATCATCTGTAACTAGGATCATGGGGACAGCTCTATCGTGACAGGCTCACTGGATCGTCCCGATATCTCCCCACCCGACGGACCTGAAAAATGGTCACCCAGGGGGTGTGAGATACACTGTACATGTATCCCAGTGGGCACGACGAGCCTAGGATCAGCTAATCGTACCTACTGGGTACTAAAATCTGCGGATAGTAAGAGTCAATAGGAAAAGCTGAAAAACATAAATGTCTACTAATAATCAGAATCCACAGATAGGCTAACTAGGCAGGTAATCAATCATAAAGACTACAGATAAGAAATACTGTAAATCAGGATATGTCAGTGATAATCAATCATAAAAGCAGTAGATCATATATGCTGGAAATCAAAGGTATCCATAATAATCATGCATAAGGAACTGCAGGTGATCAAAGTATGTCTACCAACTGATACTGGAAATAAACTGAGCAGTAATGCGTCAATAAGGAGGCTACCAAACATCCAATCAAAAGCCACCATATTGGTCAACAAGACCTCAGGGATATCTCGCCAAACCTGGCACCAACCTGGCTGACATACTCCGGCACCCTCGGGCACTAACCTGGGAGTCGATACTCCGGCACCCTTGGGCACTAACCTGGGAGTCACGGGTCGTACACTAGACCACTTTACCGGTAAAGAACATCTACACGGGTAGCTATTCCGCTGATGTTCGTGAAGTACAGCAGTGCGGGCGATAAATCATGCGAATGCTCAAGCTCACGGTCCTCTGACCGGGTAATCGGCAATAAGCCGAGATCTCATCAGGGAATCATCAGTCAATCTCTATCGATCAGGATCAATCAATCATGCATATCGGAATGTCAAGCAATATCTCAAGTGACAGGAATCAACGAGTAAAATCGAATCATGGGTCATATTAATCAAATCAATAAGCTAATAAACAGGTATATGCAATCATAGTGTGTCTCAAGTTGATCAAGGTCTATCAGGAAGATGCAGTCATCATAGATCATATAGGTCAAGTCAATAAGCTAATAAACAGATATATGAATCGATCAAGACCTATATCACTCAATCAGAAGGATCATGTAGATAAAATCAACCGGCTAGTCAATAACAGGTAAAATCATCAGGGCTAAACAATAACAGGTGTCCGACTGGACTAAAGCAACCAGAGGGCCAAAAAGCTGAGGCCCGGTTCGAAGATAACCCACCTGGATGACGGCAGATCCTCGAACTCCCGCGCAACTACTGGGAGGCTGGTGCTGAACAACTGGGCCCTGTATCAATGAACATAATCAGTAATAGACTCACACAAACCCTTCCCGACGACGCGACAATAACGGAGAGCTTAAACGGGCCAAATAGGCCGATTTATCGATCAAAGTCCGATTCCCGGTCAACGAGAGTCCACGGGACTAATAAAATGTCCAGTGGTGCACAAACACTGTCTAAAGTCAGCATGCGTGTCTAAATTGCATTTAGGTCCCTAATAGCTTTTAAATTGCATAATTAGCTTATATTATAGCCTATTTCGGCTCGTTCTTGCAATCCGGGGGTCCAACGACGACGCCGTAAGTTTCAGCGCGTCCGATACGTCGAGACGGAGCCCGTGCTCACAAGTTTGGGTCAACGCGAAACCCCAGAGCAAAGTTGGCTCTTTAACTCTCTATGTTCATTACACTATTTTGCCTTGATCTTAGCATCTAGAAGTCCAGAAACAACGCGGCGAGTTTCAGCGCGTTCAGGATGACTAGCGAAGCTCGTGCTCACCAGAGTTGGCTGACACTGATCCCGAGGGCAAAGTTGGCCCATATGTTCTTTTAGCTCTAAGTAGTATAATGTTGTAACTTGCATTATAATGGGTCTTTTTGAAATCTAACCAGAGCATGGGACTGAAGGATGATCCAGAGGAGTGGTGCTCACCAGAGGTGCGCCGGAGACCCGCCGGAACAGTGGCCGGAGCAAGGGGGTTCACCAACAAGGTCTCGGGTTTGGGCAAGTTCACTTCCCCATGGTCAACCTGTAACCAAAGGTGAGCACAGGTTAGTACTGGGTCCCAGGGAGTGCTCGGATCCAACCAGGTCGGGCGCCGGCGGCCGGAGGTGGCGGCGGCCGGAGATGAGCCCGAGATGGGCATTTCGGGTGCAAGGATTGGAAACAAGCTACAGGGGAGTTCCCGACCAAAATAAAGATGATAGGGGGCAAGGACAGGGCCTGTAGGACTTACCTGTACGGTTGGCCGGAGCCCGGGTCGGTGGGGATGGCCGGAGGGGAAAAACCCGAGCCAACACGGGTGCAACTCTGTAGGCGAAAATCCCTACGTTAACCCTTGCATGCAACAAGATGGGAAAGTTCTTATGGTCCAAGGAAGCTCACCTGGGCGGTTTTCCGGCGTCTGGGGACGTCGGCAAGGCGGCGCCGGCGAGGCTCGGTCAAGCTCCAAGGCCAATAATGGCGGATTCCGGCGCGGCGGTCCCGGGCCGGAGCAAGATGGACCAGAAGCTTCGTCTCGATGCTGCGGAGCTTGGTGCAGTGGTGGCCGGCGGCGAGGTTGCGCGGCGGCGCCGGAAAATGCTTCTCCGGCGAAGATCCAAAAAGTCCGGTTCTAGGGCTTTGTCGTTTTGGCTCGATCTTAATCCGATCGTGATCAAACTTCGGGGAGGTGTTGCAGTAGCCCAGAGGAAGGAGATCAACGATGCTGATCTGCTCCTTGACGGCCGGATGAAGCCCGCGCTGGAGACCGGTCAAGAATAATGATAATCCGGCGGGGTCGGCTCCCGCCGGCGATCGGGACGGCGGTCTTGGCTCGGTCTGCATCCGGACGATGGCCTCGATGTCAGGAGCACATTGATCGTGCCCAAAAACCCGAATGCACCAGAAAGTTACAAGACTCACCTTGGCCGGAGGTATGGAAGGAGAGGAGGAAGGTTGCGGCGGCACGCGGCGGAGCTGGGGTGCCGGCTCCCTCGGGCTCGGCTGCGGGTTCACAGAGAGTGCCACAGGTGCCGGCCCGGTCCTCCCTAGGTCCTCCCAAGCTTCCTCCACCACACAACCCGAGATCAAGAAGATGCTTGATCTTGCTTTTTCGGCGACCGGCGAGGCTGCGGCCGGTGCGGGGAGGTCCGGGAAGTGAGGATGAAGGGGGAGTCTGTTGCTGGTCTTGTGGCTGGGGACCCAGGGTTGCGGGGTTTTAAAGAGAGAGAGCTAGAATTCGAATTCTTTTGAATTCGAGGGGTGCAACTGTAATGTACCGAATTTTCGGCACATAAATAAATATAAATAAAGGTGGTATGAAATACTAGTGTTATGAAAGTTAGGGAAGTAAAGAATATGTGGACGCGAGTTGAGCCCAAATCGGGTTAAAATGGAGACATTTAAAAATTTATTTGAGAAAGGGGGCCCAGATTTTTAGTGGAAAATTCACAGTGTCGGAAAATTCCGAGAAAATTACGGGAGCCCCGTAAATATGTTTTAAGACCACAGAAAAAGTTTCGCGTTGATCGGATACCCGATAGTGAAAACGGGCTCCGCCAACAGTGTCGAAAAATTCTGAGAAAATTTGGGAAGCTTCGTAATTATGTTTTAAGGTCACAGTAAAAATTTCGGGTTGATAGGATATCCGGATTGTGAGAACGGGGTCCGCCAATGATTCTAGATACAGCGAGACTTTTGGTGGCCCAGAAATGGCCCAAACTGAAAATTTAAAATTTTCTGTGGTAAATTAAGCTGAAACGAAGTCGCCTGTCAAATTTGGACGGAAACGGACGAAGAATGGATAGGAAACGGGACGAAAACGGATTTCCGAAACGGCGACGGCACGCGGCTCGAGGAGTGCCTTGCTGCGCAAGGCACGCAGCTGGCGCTGCGCCTTCCTGCGCGGGAAGTGTGCCACTTTTGCACGTGGACCGGGTGCACACACCCTTGTGTGATGGACCGCCACACGGCAATTCCTCATTGGATGCCTCCGTGAACTCGGTCCATGGACCACCCTCCTCTCCTCCTTCTTTTCTTCTTCTTCTTCCTTTCTTCCCCGCAGCATCTCCCTTCTCCTGTTTCTTCTTTCTCCAACCGAGCTTCGAGTGAGGGAGAGAGAGAGAGAGAGATAGAGAGTGAAGAAAAGAAAAAAAAAAAAAAAAAGGGATTTTGTGGGGCAAGCGAGCGCGCCGTGAACCTCGTGGAGCGCGTGAGGCGTTCCAAAAAGCCGATGGACAGCGCGACTGTACGAGGTAACGTTATTTTCACGATATTTTTGGCATAATTTTTATGCCTTCTTTGGGTTTAGATTTGACCCCATTACCGTATTGCGTGTTAGAAACTAAGTTATACTGCGCCATTTTGCTGCGCGGACTGCCGGGGGCAGTTTTGACGCGCCTCGTTTTGCGTGCCGGTTGTGTTGACGCGCATCGTTTTGCGTGCACTCTCTAAAATTATACATCATTTTCGTACAGAGATGGAAAAATATGCACCGTTTTACGTGCAACCTTACAGTTAAACTTGCACCGTTTTGCGTGCAGATCATTTTATCGCGCACCGTTTTGTGTGCAGTTTATAATATTATACATCATTTTTCGTGCAGGGATAGAAAAATATGCACCGTTTTACGTGCAACCTTACAGTTAAACTTGCACCGTTTTGCGTGCAGATCATTTTATCGCGCACCGTTTTGCGTGCAGTTTATAATATTATACATATTTTTCGTGCAGGGATAGAAAAATACGCACCGTTTTGCGTGCAACCCTACGGTAGACCGTGCACCGTTTTGCGTGCAGATTCGAGGTACGTGCACCGTTTTGCGTGCCGGTTGTGTTGACGCGCATCGTTTTGCGTGCACTCTCTAAAATTATACATCATTTTTCGTACAGAGATGGAAAAATATGCACCGTTTTACGTGCAACCTTACAGTTAAACTTGCACCGTTTTGCGTGCAGATCATTTTATCGCGCACCGTTTTGTGTGCAGTTTATAATATTATACATCATTTTTCGTGCAGGGATAGAAAAATATGCACCGTTTTACGTGCAACCTTACAGTTAAACTTGCACCGTTTTGCGTGCAGATCATTTTATC
Organism: Tillandsia fasciculata; assembly: GCA_029168755.2. Classification (NCBI taxonomy): domain Eukaryota; kingdom Viridiplantae; phylum Streptophyta; class Magnoliopsida; order Poales; family Bromeliaceae; genus Tillandsia; species Tillandsia fasciculata. Next base: position 22,646,820 of record CM054940.1, read on the forward strand.
GCGCACCGTTTTGCGTGCAGTTTATAATATTATACATCATTTTTCGTGCAGGGATAGAAAAAATACGCATCGTTTTACGTGCAACCCTACGGTAGACCGTGCACCGTTTTGCGTGCAGATTCGAGGTACGTGCACCGTTTTGCGTGCCGGTTGATTTAACGCGCACCGTTTTGCGTGCAGACTAAAATGACGCACACCATTTTGCGTGTGGGTTTTTAGTGACGTGCATCATTTTGCGTGCAGGTTTGGTGGACGTGCACCGTTTTGCGTGCAGACTCGAGAGAAGTGCATCGTTTTGCGTGCAAGCTCGAGGAGACAAGTGGAATCGCGCGGAGACCAATTGCAAGTGTCTACAAGCAATTGGGTACACTACAAGGTGGGGAATTCTGCCGAAATTGGGTGACCTCTCCCCTTGCTCCTTTGCTTTTCGATTTGAAGCATGATAGTAGCCTGTTAGAGGCGTTAGGTTGATCATGATTATGATTGTTTGTGTAGATGAATTCAGATGGAATAAGGGCAACTGTTGGTTGCCAGAGATAGAGGAATAGATGTGTGTGTGTGCAAATTGACACAGAGATAAAGTGCAACTGTTGGTTGCCAAAGATACTTGATGAATATGCATGCGTAGAAGTAATTACTATTTGATGAATGAAATGAAATAATTGCATGTATGAGAAAGATTTGTTGATTATGAGTGTGATCATGTTAGGGTATAACCCTAGGAATCATGTGGCATTAAGGAAAAGGACATGTTGGTAGTAAGACTAGGAGAAAACCTAGATTCAGGGTTTAACGAGTGACATCAAACTTAGGAGTTATCCTAGGGAGGACGAGTGGCATGGTCTTAGGTGATAACCTAAGGACACTGGATAGAGTGATCAACATAGAGTCAGAGAACTCTAGGGTGTATATGGCATGGAACTTAGGTAAAGAGAACCTAAGGAGAATTAGTGTTCAACATAGAGTCAAGGAACTCTAAGATGAGTATGACATGGATCTTAGGTAAAGGAAACCTAAGGTGAATTAGAGGTCAGCATAGAGTCAAGTTGACTTGGGATTCAGTAAGGAATCAAGAGAATGGAACAATGGATCAAATGTGGAGATATGAAAGGGAAAACAGGAAAGTAGAGTCATGTAATTCTAATATAACAGTGGAACATGCAATTAGAGTCAGTGTAACTCTAAGTTAATAGTGGAACAGGAAAATAGAGTTAACTCTAGGATTCAATGAGGAATCAGGAAAAATGGGATAAGATCCCAGGGTTAAAGAGTTTAACAGATATAACCCTAGAAAGTCATAGGGTGTATTGGCAAATGGACAATAACTTTAACTTCAATTTGAGTTAAAGAAATAAAAGTGAAATGTTTAAGAGTCCAGGAGACTCTCTAGTTATCCTTATGGCGAGACCTAGGATAAGAGGTAAATTATTGTAAAAAGGCAAAGTTTAAAGAGCAAGCTAAAAGTGGCTAAAAAGTATAAAGAGAATGTAAATGGCGCCTTCGAATTTGAGACTCGTCAAGTGGAGCAGGACTCCCTGGGCAGTGACCCGTCGGACGAGGTACTTTCGAAGGGCTAAAAGTGAAAGCAAGGAGCTAAATGCTCGAAGAAAAGAGAAAGTAAATTGCCAGTGGCAAAATGGGAGCTATAAGCTCGAATAAGAAAGGAAAGCAAGTGTTCAAAAGCAAAGAGGCTAAGAACTAAAATAAAAGAGAAAGAAAAAGAAAAAAAAAGAAAGAAAAATTAAAGATAAAACGGGCGTACCTCCGGGGGCGAACGTACAACGGTCAGGAGTTGGACAGGGTCCCTCTCCCGGGCAGCAACCCGTATGACTGGTAGATAGAGTACTCTTGTCAGAGTTGGGCAGTGACCCTATCGGGCAGTGTCCCGTATGACAAGTCCCCCCGGCAGGACGGGGTAACACTCGCGAGTGTTATCGGCAACCTTAGAAATCTTATCTTATGGTAGCAAGACTACCGGGCTCGGGCCCGTTGGATAAGAATTTTCAAGGGTTAACTTGAACTAAAGCACCAGAATCTAAAGAATAAAGAAAAATAGAGTGGCCAGGGTGGCCGGGTTAGTTGAACCCAGTATACAGCGGCATAGTGGCCGAGTTGGTGCTTAGCAGCCTAGTGTGGCTAGACAGAGTAGTGCTGGGTCGATGGTTATACACAGATAGTGTAGTGATATATTATTGCATAGCTGCATATTGATGTTGAGGATTTTAGTTTCCTAGCACACTATTATTATTGCTTCCATTGGACCAAGTGGTGTAGGACACTCTCTCTCGGTGGTTGAACCCACTGGGAACTCGCTCGTAAGTTCTCACACCCCTTGGGTGACCCCCCCACAGGTTCGGGAATGGATGCAGCGGTCGAGACAGATCAGATGCAGACGACAGCGAGGCATACGACAGGGGCAAGGGCCCAGCAGCATAGTGACCTAGAGGGTCTAGCAGAGGTATCCCTTTCTATGTATTTCTTGAGTGAACCTTGTATGGTGAGGAATTATGTAAAGGAAATGTAATAATTTTATTTGCAAGTTCAGAATTGTAAAGTGTAATAAGTTTAATTTATGGTTCACTCTTGTATGCTTTCATTTCCGCATTAACTGTTCGTTTATTAAATGAAAGTTTTAATTTATAGTGATTTTTAGTACTCTGATATTGAGCTTCCGCATACACTTGTTGTGTTATTATGGATGTTACCGTTCCTTTCGGGTAGAAAAAGGTTTTACCCGATTGGCGGGTCTGTTGGCGTGCCCGAACCGTACAAATTGGCGGACTCGGGGCGTGACAGCAACCTTGCACAATTGCACCAAGGTCCTCACACACTTAGTATTTCGGGTTTAGGTCCATCACAGTATATTACTCTCTCACTAAGGTCCCCCCACATGCAGTGGCACGCTTTCCGAGGCAACAATTATAGGGTTTTAAGTGCAAAATTTGCATTTTTCGATGCATTTCACGCTTTTCGAGAAGATCCGAGCGTCAGATCGAAAAACGGACTTCGCCAGGACGTCCGGCTCGACGAATCCTATCAGGTAGTGATTTTCGTTTTTCGAGAAAACGCCCGGATAAATTTCGGGTCCATAAAAACTGTGTAAAAATACAGTTTTCACGCTTTTCGAGGCTCCAGGGTCGTCAAACGGAAATTCCGTCAGCGTCATTGCGTCCAGAATGACGAACCGTTCGAAACGACTACCTGAAGTGCTGTGTTCGGATTCCAGATGACGAAATGGCCAAAGTTGGCACTAAGGGGATTTAAATTTTGGGTTTACTGTTCATTGTACCCGCGACTTAAGTCGCAGGTCCCGCCGGCTTCAACGCTATTTTCTGGAAGATCCGACCGTCAGATCTGAACATACTTAATATGGTTTTCGCTCAGTTCGACGAGACGGTCGCACTCATGGTTTCGGATCTTCGAGATCAGGTTCGGATTGAAAAGTGGTATTTCTGGCCCACTAACTGTGCAATTTATACTGCAGAAAAGGGGCACTTAGACTATTCGTGCTTTTCATGATTCAAATCCAACTTGACTTTTCTCATTTTCCCTTTTTATTTAATTACAAAAATTCAAGTTCTTATGCAAAACCAAAATCATAGCATGAAATCCATCGCGTTTTGGCAAAAATAAGCAAGAACAGTGAATAAGCCGAGTTTTGATCAAAAAAACTTGGATTGAGAGAAATCAAGTTGAGAAAGATCTAAGAGCTTCTGGATTCTAGAGAGAGAAACACAAGAAACCAAATACCAAAAGCTTGTATGAAAAAGAAAAACAAAATCTTTCGTTTTGATATAAACCCTAGTCGCGGTCCAGATCGGATTAAGATGTCATATCACGCCCCGGGGTCGAAACTGCGACCCGGGCTCGCCAACAGATCCGCCGCCTATACAAAACCCTGCATAGGCGAAGCGTCCAACCTGCAAGAAAATGTACTACAGCTAAACAGATATCAGAGCTATAAAGAAAACTACTGTAAAACTAAAATCCAATCACTGTACAACTGAAAATAAAGATACAATATCCATCTCCCGAATACGATCAAATGCAATATCCTCATAATACAATACCCAAAACTAAATAGGGAGGTAAACCCAATAATACATCAGTGTACAGGCTCTCAGTACAAGTCAGATCCTCACAAAGGAGAAGTGAAATTTGGAGAATAAGAGAAAGCCAACATAAAATGTTGAAGAAACTTAATCGTAAAAAGAAGGAAAATAACAGAATAGATTAAAAAAGAAAGGCCCAATTAAACTATGTGCGCAATGCAAAGAAGTAATAAGAAATTGAAGGATGAAGCATTTCAACCAAATGCAAACTTTAGGCCTCATTTGATACCATGTTCAGCTTTCAAGGCAAACCAACAAACACTCATCATAGAGGCAAACCAACAAACACTTTATAGTCATCCCTCTCCGACAAAATCAAACTTTGGGCATAAAAAATTTCATAGTTGATACCATGTTCAGCTTTCAAGGCAAACCAACAAACACTCATCATAGAGGCAAACCAACAAACACTTTATAGTCATCCCTCTCCGACAAAATCAAACTTTGGGCATAAAAAATTTCATAGTTCTTGACAAAGGTTTTATGTTAAATATCAAGCTATCTAATAAGCTTTCTAGTTGTTGTCATAGAGGCAAACCAACAAACACTTTATAGTCACCCCTTTCCGACAAAAGCAAGCTTTGAACATTAAAAATCTGAACTTAAGGTCTTATTTGATAGCAATTTCAATTTTTGAGACAAACTAAGAAACACTCGTCATAGAGGCAAACCAACAAACACTTTATAGACATAGAGGGAAACCAACAAATACTTTATAGTCATCGCTTTCGAACAAAATGTTTAATAAAAAAGAAGGAAAATAAAAGAATAGATTAAAAAGTGAGGCTCAGATAAACTATGGGTGCAATGCAAAGAAGTAATAGGAAATTGAAGGATCAAGCATTTCAACCAAACGCAAATGAGCATTTTTTGCAAGTATGCAGTAAAGAACAGCAATGAGTTGCAGAAATTGGTTGCCTACGGCAATCGAAAGTTAGAAACATTTTCTTCTCGTGCATCACCATTGCCTAAAGAGTAATTGCTTACAGAAGGCCATCCAAATTTCGCACTATTTTTATGCATCATCATCACCTTGAAGAAAATAGAAGGAAAAGAAGAGAGGTAAATCCAAAATTCCTGGTATTTTTATGCATCGTCATCACCCCAAAGGAAATAGAAATAAGAAAAGAGAGCAAACCAGTTAGTTTTGTAAGAAGTCATCACCCCAAAGGAAATAGAAATAAGAAAAGAGAGCAAACCAGTTAGTTTTGTAAAAAAACCATGGGCAAAACTGGATGGATTGGAGACGCAAAAACACATACAGGTTATTCACACAATCTAAAAAAAGAATAAAGAAAACACATGCAGGTTACCCAGTCAATCTAAAAAAAGAGTAAAAAATCGAAGGTTCAGTCAATGCAACCACTTTGAACAAAAGAGATCAAGTAAGCCATCTTTGTAAAGCAAATCCAGGGACTAAAAAATGTGACAGTCCGTCATATTTCTTTATACAAACAACATTTCCAAGTATCCGTTGCTCTCAATTCTGCATGTATATATACTCATGCATATAAATTGAACCACTCCAATTATCTAGTAACTTCTTACCAGCAAATAGAAGCCAAATTTGGAGCATAATACTGAGCTGGCATAAAAAGTTGAAGAAAGGTGCTAATTAACAGAAGGAAAAATAGAAAGAAGTAAGCGAAAAAGTGAGGCCGGAATAAACTAAGCATTGAACATTGGAAGTAAGAGCACTTGGATATTTTCTGCAAGTATGCACTAAATAACACAAATAGGTTACCGAAATTGGCTGCATAAGACTATCCAATATTACAAATATTTTTTCTCGCCGAACATCATTGCCCAAAGAGTAACCGGTGGCCGCTCGGCACCATGAGCATCGTTGCCCAAAGAATAATTGATTGCTGAAGGAAAACTAAATTTTCTAATATTTTTATGCATCTTCATTGCCTCAGCGGAGGTAAAACCATGTGCGCAGAGACGAGTCAGCAAAAAAGAGAACAACATACGTGAGAAGCCAACACATTTGCAGTCCAATACCCGAGAAGCGGACACGTGGGCACAGTAGAACTGACATTTGATTCTCTTTACTGATTGATTATTGATATTGATTATTGATGCGAGAATGCATGGTAATTAGCCGCCGTTTGTGTGTTCAGCCTACTTTGTCTCATTTTGTTTTCAACTGTTAGCATTTCCGTATGCTTCAAATTGTTTCTTCTACCTGTCTCAATTTTGCATGTATATAATCGTGCATATAAATCGCATCAATCCAAGTATCTATTCACTTCTCACCAGGAAGTAGAAGTGAAATTTGGAGGATAAGAGTAAGGCAATATAAAAAGTGGAAGGAACTCGGTGGTTAAAAAGCAGGAAAACAAAAAGGATGGAGTAAAAAAGTAAGCCTCAGTTAAACTATCTGCTCAATGCAAAGAAGGAATAGGAAATTGAAGGATGAAGCATATATAAATCGCATCACTCCAACTATCTATTAACTTCTTACCAGTAAAGACATGACAAATTTGGAGCATAATAGTAACCTAGCATAAAAAAGTTGAAGGAACTTAGTAATAAAAAGAAGGAGAACAAAACAATCGAGGAAGGAAGTAAGGCTCAGGAAACCATCTAGGCAACACGAAGAAAGAATAGGTAATTGGAGCATTGAACATTGCAAGGAAGCACAGCTGGATATTTTCTGCAAGTATGTAGGAAATAACACCAATGGATTACCAAAATTGGTTGCCTAAGACCATCTGAAATTACCGACATGCCTCTCGCAGATCATCGCTGCCCAGAGAATAGTCGGTTGCCAAAGGCCATCCAAATTTCTAATATTTTTATGCATCATCATCGCCTCAAAGGAAACAAAACAAACAAAAGAGAGCAAACCAGATAGCCTTGTAAGGAAAGCATGAAAAAAGTTACATTAATTGGAGGTATGAAAGGGTTTTTTTTATGCATCATCACTGCCTCAAAGGAAATAGAAGAAACAAAAGAGAGGGAAATCCCAATTCCATGGTATTTTTACGCATTATTATTGCCTGAAAGGTAATAGAAATAAGAAAACTTGCATGTATTTTCGAATTTGCAATTCATCCAATCTTCCTCATGCTTTCCTTAGAAAACTAATTGCCTGTACCAATTATCTATTCACTCCTTATCAGGAAATACATGGTAAATTTCGAGCATAATAGTAAGCGAACATAAAAAATTTGAAGGAAGTTGGTAATAAAAAGAAGAGAATCAAAAGAATCGACGGAGAAAGTGAGGCCCAAATAAACTATCTAGTCAATGCAAAGAAAGAATAGGAAATCGGAACATGAAACATCGCAAGTAAGCGCAATTGAACCAAGTAAGCATTTTCTTATAATTTAAATTTCGCTTTGTCGCTGTCAACCCTGCATGTACAGACTGATGCATATAAATCGCGTAGCTCCAACTATCTATTCACTTCTTACCAGGAAAGACATGGCAATTTTGGAGCAGAATAGTAAGACGGCGTAAAAAAGTTTAAGAAAGTTGGTAATAAAAAGAAGGGAAAACAGAAGAAGTGAGGAAAAAAGTGAGGCTCAGATAAACCATCTAGTCAACGCAAAGAAAGAGTAGGAAATCAGACCATTGATCATTGGAAATAAGCAGAATCAGATATTTTCTGCAAGTATGCAGCAAATAACACCAATGGATTACCGAAATTAGCTGCCTAAGGCCACCGAAAATTACCAACATTTCTCTGGGAGATCATTGTTGCCCAAAGAGTAATCGATTGCCAAAGACCATCCAAATCTCCTCATATTTTTATGCATCGTCATCGCCTCAAAGAAAACAGGAGGAACAAAAGAGAGCAAACCGCATAGGCTTGTAAAGAAAACATGAGAAAAAATAGATTAATTGGAGTTATGAAACTGCAAGAAAATTATTCACCCAATGTAAAGAAAAAATAGGAGATCGAAGGTTCATACATTACAGAAATTAGTAAGGCCATCCAAAATTACCAACATGTCTCTCGCAGATCATTGTTGCCCAAAGAGTAATGGGTTGCCAAAGACCACCCAAATCTCCTCATATTTTTATGCATCATCATCGCTTCAAAGGAAACAGAAGGAACAAAAGAGAGCAAATCGCATAGGCTTGTAAGGAAAGCATGAGAAAAATTAGACTAATTGGAGTTCTGAAACTGCAAGAAAGAAAGCATGAGGAAAATTAGATTAATTGGAGTTAGGAAACTGCAAGAAAGGTATCCACCCAATGTAAAGAAAAAATAGGAGATCGAAGGTTCATAAATTACAAAAATTAGTTGTTCGAGACCACCCCAAATTACCAACATTTTTCTATTGCACCAAATTTTACTTATTGCACATAAATTTTATAAGCAGGATGTGGAAAAAAATCTCGCAGGCAAAGAGTAGCAACATTTCTTGTAATTCACTTGCCGGAATAAGCATTTTCGTATATCTTTTTCTTTTTTTTTCCGTCTCAATTTTGCATGTATATACCCGTGCATATAAATCGCGGCACTGCGAGTATTCATCCACTACTTAGCAGGAAGTAGAAGCGAAAGTGGGGGGGGCAAGAGCAAGCCAATAGAAATTATTGCAGGAACTTGGTAATAAAAAGAAACGAAACAAAAGAATGGAGTCAGAAAGGTGAGGCTCAGATAAGCTGTCTACTGAGTACGAAGAAGGAATACAAAATCAAAGGACCAAACATTGCAAGCAAGCAGGAAATCAGTATGTGGTGACCCGGATCTCTGTAGGACTCCTACAGTGTAACCAGCGGCTTCTAGAGGCCTACGAGATGTGTCGGTGGTGTTTGTGCAAAATTTGGACACAAGTGATGGGCTCAGTGCGTTAAATAGATCACGAGAGTAGTCAGATGACCCCGTCAAATGTTTAGAAGTGGTTTCGCGCGCAATGGATATTAAAAATGGACTCAGCGCGAAGTTTGGACCAAGGAACACCTTTTCGGATGCCTTCGGCAATTTTTAGAGTTGGAATTTGGCAAAACGGACAGCAAATTTGGATTCAGCGCGCGAAAACGATGAAAATGGACTACCTACTTGCATTTTTCGGAGCTTGGATGACCCAGCATGGATTTCGAGGCAGCATGTACTGTTTCGGCGGCCGACGGGCAGCGGCGGCGGCGGCGGGCAGCGGCGGAGCACGGCGGGCAGTGGCGGAGCAAGGCGGCGCAGCGTCGCGCGCAGCGTCGCGCGCAGCAGCGCGGGCAGTGTGCAGTACGCGGGCAGGCGCGCGGGCGCGCGGGCAGGTGCACGGTCCACGGGCCGGCGTGCACCGGAGGGCAGGACACGTGGCAGCTTGTGACTTGTTGGTGTTGTGGGCGCGGTCCACAGGAAAATGAGCGGGTGTACGGTGGACCGGGGGGAGGACACGTGGCGATCTATGGTTGGCTAGTCCACATGCGCTCGATCCACGGAGCGGGTGCAGGCCGCCTCGGGGCGCGTGCGTGCAGGGGTGTCAGGCAGCGGCGCAGGCGCGCACGTGGGCGACTGTTTGACCGAGTGCGGTCCATGTGTCGTCACCTCAATGCGCCACGTGTCGAGCAGCGGATGGCCGGTGTGGCTGTCCGCTGTTCGGGTGAGACGTGGCGGGCCCTGGGCTTTCCGGGCGTGAACAGTGTTGGGCCGGGCCCAACACTGTAGCCGCCCGGTTCGTGCGGGCGCCCGGAAATGCGGCCCAAAAGCCCAACTTTGGGATTTTTTTGGTTTGGGCCTATAAATAGGTCCTTTGCACTGCCTTTTCGGGCTTTTCCCGAGCTCTTTGGCCTGAGGGCCCTTCACCAAATTTGTTGCTCACCTTGTCATGCATCTCGTGGAGAAGGCTCGGAATTTTTGGAAGGCGCAGCATCGACGACTTCGGCATCGTAGCACAGAGCGACATACTTTCATCGCAGGCCCGTTATCGTCGCATTTCGGTCTGAGAGGTCCACATAGCTACCCCGATAGTATTTTCGGACGATTTTCACGGCGTTGGATTCACGAGAGGTATATCTACGATTCTTGTATCGTCCACTTTTCTCAGATTTGAGCTTTGTTTGGGGTTCCGGGTACGTTTTTAAACCCCTTTGCCGCTGATGGAATTTCTAGACAGCGACACCTTGCCGGATTTTTATCTCCGCAACCGGGCATCGGATTGAGACGAGCCTTTGCACTTTTTTCATCTACTCGACGCGAGGATTATCACAATATTTTTATTGGATTTTTCTGAGGCTTGCCCAGAGGTATATTTTTCTCCCTTTATCTGTGCATGGAAATACAGAGGTGTGGTTGTGTGTTTGTGAGCGCCCTGTATTGTGGAATTTGTAACTCGGCCTATGGGGCTCAGAATTTGACGTGCAGGTACTCGTTTCGAAGGTATCGATGCGAGGAACACGATAGTATTTTTGTTGGATTTTTCTGAGTCCGTTCTGCAGGTGCAAATTTCACATCTTTGAGGCTATTTTCGCAGATTGTGTATACTTGGAATATTTTTGGATTAAGTGTAACGTTGAACCTTTTTGTTGTACCCAGGGGCGTTTGCAAGTGTTGCTAGACCCGTTGGAGCTGAAGACTCTGATTTCGGGGTACTTTCAGCTGTTTGGAGACGAGGCTTTCGCGACATGTACCGAGGATGCAATTTCGGCAGAATTTGGACTGTGAGCGTCTACACACTTCACCGACTTTGTCTTTGCCTGCGAAAAGCGCTTCAGGCGGGTGCTTTGTTTCCAGAACCGGTGGACGGTTCTCTAATTCTGTATGTTAGGATGCATGTGTGTTTAGGGTACATGGTTTATGTTTGTAAGGTAGGTAAGCTTAATAATGATAATTGTATGAATGATTGCAAGAATAGTATTTATGAGGTATACTGAGGACTTGCATGATTTGGATGTCTATGATGGTGAATAGTATAAGCTTACCTAGGATAATGTTACCCTATGAGATTATGCAACATGCCATGTTAGCACATAGCCTTTCATGTGGTTGGTTTATGCATTGGGACAGGATTTTGTAGCTATGTGCGGATTTTCACTCTGAGGAGTTATTATGATCGAGGATTATGATCAGGTGTAGGGATGTGGTTTACTTTCTTATATCTTTCTTGAGGACAAATGCATGCTTGTATGGACATATAGTTAGGCCCCCTTTTTATTGCTACACTACTTATTGGAACTTGACTTAAGAGAAATCATGCCTTTTCTTTCTCATTCTTTGTTAGTCAGGCAGTCAGTGTTGCTCGGGTTCGAGCAGGGGTCTGGGTAGTGTAGTCGGGACTTTGTGTCTGGGACAGGTTGGATTAGTTTTGGGGCTCTGCGGCGACCGCGAATATTGGGCGGTCGACCGGATATTTACTTATGCATCAGATTGGGTATCAGTTTTCTCTAGTGGGTAGAGCTTCCCACTTATCGTTTAGTTGCCTTCGATTGAAGTCGGGTCCTTCTTTAGTAGTTGGGTTTTTCCTCTTTGATCAGATTTGTGATCAAAGTCCTGCTATACTGAGATACTTGTTACAGAGATACTATACTCGTGTGGGTCGCTCCCCTCGAGTGCCACTCTGGAGTGTGCGATCGGACGGTCCAAGGTCGATCTGTTACTTACTTTGGGATGCGAGCCATATGGGCCGGGCCCGCGGTTTCTAGCCATGTGTGCAGATTCCGCTGAGCAGGCGATGCCAGTTTTACTGGTGGCACAAGATTGGGTTATTACCAGCATTTACTTTCTTGTTGCACTCGTGTCAGGGGGACCGAGTGGAGTCTAGTAGCTGTGTTTAGACCAGTGCTAGTGTTGTTGGGAACCGTTTGGGGATTGACGGTGGTCCCAAGGTCTTTGTGAGTTGTTGACCGTTGTGCGAGAGGCTTGGTGATCTTGAGGTTATCCGTTCTGAGAGAGAGCGTGGATTTTGACTATAGCCTGCATGAGCCACTACTCGATAGAGAGTTAGTCCGTTTGGACGCCCTACGTAATTCCTGCGCGTCAGCGGGAGGTGGTTGTAGGTGGGCACAGGTTTGACTGGACCCGATGTGGCAGTCAGCTCGATTGGGTCGATTGTGCACTTCATGTGCTAGTGGTTGCATACCATTATTTGGTTCTCCCCTTTTGAGCATTTAGATAGAGGCATGGTAGCTGTTGAGAGTCTCCAGCTTTCCTATTCCAGTCTTTACTGCTTTGGTTATCTTATGCCTCTAGTGGACTTAGTGGGCAGATCGTCGGGCCTGGTGGCGGTACCCACTGAGGACTCCCTTTTTAGGTGTAGTTCTCACACCCGTTGGAGGTTTTCCCCCTCCCCTTCTTTTCTCTCCTTTGTTTTGCAGAGTCTTAGCGGGTGTTGCTGATTCTGCGGTGGTTGATCGAGGCGAGGGAGTCGCGTGCTAGATCCCTACCCGTCGTTGGAGAGTAGCGGTACCCCTTCAGAGGAGATCTTCAGTAGATTGGTTGTTTTATTTTTCCTATGTTGAGAGACTGATGTAGTGAGGATTTGATATGTATCGAGAGACTGTACACTGATGTATTTATTGGAGATACCTCCCGGTTGAGTTTAGAGCTTGTATATGAGGATATTGTATGATTATTATATTAGGGAGACGGACTTTGTTGTATTATTTCCAGTTGTACAGTGATTAATTTTAGTTATACAGCAGATTTTTATTTGTAGCTCTGATATTATGTTTAGCTGTAGTACTTTTCTTGCAGGTAGGACGCTTCGCCTATGCAGGTTGGCATAGGTGGCGGATCTGTCGGCGAGCCCGGGTCGCAGTTTCGACCCCGGGGCGTGACAGATTATTTTCTGCAAGTATGTAGTAAATAACACCAATGGGAAATTGGTTGCCTAAGGCCATTCGAAATCACGAACAGTTTTCTCGCGCATCACCATTGGGCAAAAAGTAATCGGTTCCCGAAGGCCATACAAATTCCCTGGTATTTTTATGCATCATCATCACGTCAAAGGAAATGGAACAAACAGAAGAGAGCTAAACCAGTTAGTTTTGTAACGAAAGAGGACGAAAACTGAATGGAATTTTTTTTTTTTTTTCTCTCCTTCCCCTGCCTCAATTTTGCATGCATATAGCCATGCATATAAATTTAGGGGGCAAGAGTAAACCAGCAAAAAATGTTGTAGAAACTTGATAATAAAAAGCAGAAAAACAAAAGAATGGAGTAAAAAAGGTGAGGCTCAGATAAGCTACCTGCTGAATACAAAGAAGGAATACAAAATCAAAGGACCGAACATTGCAAGAAAAAAAGAAATCAGTATTTTCTGCAAGTATGCAGTAAATAACACCAATGGAAAATTGGCTGCCGAAGGCCATCCGAAATTACGAATATTTTTTTCTCGCACATCACCGTTGGCCAAAAAGTAATCAGTTGCCGAAGGCCATCCAAATTTCTTGGTATTTTTATGCATCATCATCGCCTCAAAGGAAGTACAACAAACAAAAGAGAGATAAACCAGTTAGTTTTGTAACGAAAGCAGGAAGAAAACTGGATGAATTAATAGCAGTGAATAAACTCAAAAGATTTGCTCTCAGATTTACCTAGCATATCCTGTGATGAACTGATCAGCATAGTGTGCAGTAAATTGAACCAGACAATAGTACAATGTTGGAAAACATAGTATCAAAAGGTAGCGCGCAGTAAATTGAATCAAGCAATAGCACAATGGTGGAAAAGATAGTACCAAAACATAGTGTGCAGTAAATTGAACCAAACAATAGTACAATGTTGGAAACTCATATGTAAAGGAGGGAAAGCAAAGATTGGCACATAGTTGGTTTTATAACATACACTGAGAGAATTTTTAGGCCCGACCAAAATTCCTATTTTTATGCATCATCATCACCTCAAACAACAAACAAAAAAGAGATAAACCAGTTAATTTTGTAACGAAAACCAACAAAAAATGTTGTAGAAACTTGATAATAAAAAGAAGGAAAACAAAAGAATGGAGTAAAAAAGGTGAGGCTCAGATAAGCTAGCTGCTGAATACAAAGAAGGAATACAAAATCAAAGGACCAAACATTACAAGCAAAAAAGAAATCAGTATTTTCTGCAAGTATGCAGTAAATAACACTAAATGGGAAATTGGTTGCCGAAGGCCATCCGAAATTACGAACATTTTTTTCTCGCACACCACCGTTGGACAAAAAGTAAGCGGTTGCCGAAGGCCATCCAAATTTCTTGGTATTTTTATGCATCATCATTGACTCAAAGGAAGTACAACAAACAATAAAGAGATAAACCAGTTAGTTTTGTAACGAAAGCAGGACGAAAATTGGATGAATTAATAGTGGTGAACAAACTCAGAAGATTTGCTCTCAGATTTAGCTAGCATATTCTGTGATGAACTGATAAGCATAGTGTGCAGTAAATTGAACCAGATAATAGTACAATGTTGGAAAAGATAGTATCAACAGATAACGTGCAGTAAATTGAATCAAGCAATAGCACAATGGTGCAAAAGATAGTATCAAAAGATAGTGTGCAGTAAATTGAACCAAACAAGAGTACAATGTTGGAAACTCATATGTAAAGGAGGGAAAGCAAAGATTGGCACATAGTTGGTTTTATAACATACACTGAGAGAATTTTTAGGTCCGACCAAAATTCCCATTTAATCATGTGAGTCTAGAAGCTTAAGCACATTTCCACTAAATGGGCCTAGAAGATCAAACACACGCAAAAATTGTTAGCTTGAAGATAACTTTATTCCCAGCCAGAATAAACAACAATCATGATTTTGGTTTCTATAAGCCTGTACAGCATTCATTCATGTTTAACAATATGGATCTACTACTCAAATGCAAAACATTGATTTGTGTATGAAATACTTATATGTTTGAAGCTTTTAAAAAGCATGAATTTAGGTAGGAAGTAATAAAAACTTGATAAATAAGAAACGCCAAAAGCTTGGTGCTTCCAAATGGAAGGTACTTGTTCTTATAGAATTAGGTAATTTGCGAGATGTATTGAAGAAAGAAGAATTCATACATAAATTAGATCGCTGCAATCATTAAGAAACAAATGAAAGATTCAAGAAGGAACATCCAACAGCAAGCTATCAACTCTTTCTTTCTTTTCTTTTGCTTTCTTACAAATAGTAGTAAAAAATAAATAATAGAGGCTCAGGTATGCTCTCATATATAGTTTTGGTTATTCACATTAACATCTGTCCACAAATCCTGTACTTTTCGATCCAAGATTCTACCAAAAGTGAAATAGTTGCAATAGTTAGCTTAGGTCGTCCAAGATGCCTTATCATAAAACTCTTATCATATGAAAATTCTATCAAGAGTGAAATGGTTGCAATAGTTGTCTTAGGCCATCCAAGTTGCCTTACTATAAAACTCTTATGATACGACCCAATATTTGAAGGAAAGTAGACAAATTTAGGCTTGTGCCAACCCGAATAACGGAACATCATAAACAACCGCTGTTCAAATGAGCAGCATTGTATCATCATCGCCTCATATAACCGTAGCGTCACTACTAAAAAGCATTTTATTAGCTTTACATCGAAATACAGGTACATGCAAGTTTGCTCCTCAGTCCAACACAAGAATAGCAAAATTGTAGCCTCAAACAATACAATGCAAGTACTCTGAACGGTATATTATCTCCAAGCATTCAGTGAACAATACCAATTGACAGTGGAGATTGGTTGTTTAAGGCCCTCTAAAATTACCAATATTTTTTCTAGTACATCAAATTTCACTCACCCACAACTCGGAGTTATTCTCAATTCTTTTAATTATACATGCATCATCACAATATTAAACATTTTTTATGATCTTTGACAACCACCAATATAAAACTATAAAATTAAGTTGACAATTGTAGAAAAGTAATATCAACCGTCCCTAGTGCAAGTGGCAAAGGGCTTGGTGGTTGATACCCGAGACCCGGGTTCGAAGCCTAGTTGCTTCATATTTCCAGCTAAGTTTATTTCAATAATAAACGAAGCGGGTAGCATGCTACCTTTCTCTCAAAAAAAAAAAAAATATTAGATGCAAATCCGATTCCATAGTACAAAAGGTAATGGAAAGTAGCAAACATTGTCACAGAGTTAACATTAGATGTTTTTTATACTCCCAATTCCATAGCACAAAAGGACTTGGGGGAGGCCGGCAGGGGCTACCATTCTTGTATAGCTAACGGTAGATGTTATATTTTACAAATGACCCTGCGCCTATAAAAGGCCCTGCGCCTAAGAAGCAGATCCTGCTTCAGATGGATCGGGGAGGGCAGCAAGCTGCTCCGCATGGAGCGAATGTATGGTCATACGGTATTCGTCAATTGTATGACGCATTTTCGACTGCTCAGCTATCAATTCTGTTTTTTCACAAATGGCGGCAACGTAAGAACTTTTTAAAAGACTATATTCCTGTTCCAGGTTCTTAAACTGCATCAAAAGATCGGAATGCTGAGTCGCGGCATGGTCGTATAAATTTTTATAGAATATATATTCTTCATAATTTGCATCCCTTATGTGTAGTTCAAATTCACTCTTCATTTTTTGCACGGTTGCACGTGCAGCGTCCTCTTTAGCAAGTAACACATCGGGGGACGTGTTACTCCAGCAACGGACGGTTTCGATCGTTTCACAATCACGCGGAATCAGAAGATCTATGTAGGCCAAGAACCACCCGTCGGCAGCAACAGTGATCTCGCATCGAGGAGTCTCTATAGCTAGTTTTTTAGCTATTTCCTCAAGCAACTTACAATATGAAATTTCAACAATCGGCATCACAAGAATAGCAACCGAGGTAAACACTGAAGAAAGAAATTAGGACATGAAAGGGAAGTCAAGAGAAGTGCACAACAGGGACCTTCGGAAGGACTTATTAAAAACAAATCAGACTTAAGGTTATTAAAAACAAATGAGACTAAAGGCAAGTACACGGGTGCAATGTACATCAACTACGAAAAATTACGGGAGCCTAATTTCCCTTCTATATACATGACAATCCCTAATTTCCCTTCTATATATATAATTTACATAGATTCATGATTATTGGAGATAAGGATATGCATTTTGATTTATTTTACATAGATTAATAAAACATATATATATTAAACAGATTTTCTTGAAGAAACAACAGTAAATTCTATACAAAAATCAACCATAATAAAAAAAAACACAGAACTTTGTACAGAAATTAACACGACCATCAAACTTTCAAGAAACAACAACAAATTCTATACAAAAATCAACCATAATAAAAAAACACAGAACTTTGTACGAAAATTGACACAACCATCAAACAATGCACAAAATCAATAGTGAGAGAACGACAAATTTTGTACGAAAATTTTTTAAAACTCACAGTAAGTAAGCACATTTTGCCAGAAATCGAAGTTAACCTATTTAGGGATATGATCTTACCAAGCAAAGAAGCAGGGAGTAAAATTATAGAAGAGAGCTGTCCTGTCAGAAAGCAAGAAATAACGAAAGCATACACACAATCCACCCACATAGACCACTGGAACCTCTGAGAGAAGCAACCCACGCACAGGAACACAACCCACACAGAGCTCCATCTCCACATTAACCACTATTTATAGGCAACCATTCGTGGAGGAAATCAAGAGAATGTAGGGAAGGGAGGAGGAGAAAGGAGGGAGGGAAAGGTACCAAACCATGATTATGATTATTGTAGGAGATAGGAGATAGCCAATGGGCACACAGTAGGCACCGACGGCCTCCGACGAAGAAGAGGATCGCCACAGTATGAGCGCCAAAGAAGATGAGCAGTAGAGCACCATGATTGGGCCGCGGGGGGGGGGGGGCGTAACACATGCGTCATGCTACAGGGGCGGCATACGGATTCTCGGAAGCCCGCACAGGGAGGGTCGCGACACGCACCACGGCGCGCACGGGCTGCCCCACGAACCGCGCGGGCTGTTCCCCCCTCCGTACAGTGCCCCGTCCCCATCGCAAACCGTCCTGTGATCCGACCGGCACTCTAGAAGGGAGCAGACAGAGGAGATAAACCGCCAGGTGCCGAGAATCCGGGGAGAGAAGAGGGAGGAACCCTCTGCGCGGAGAGAGAAGGAGAGACGGTAAACCCATGTGCAGCGGGGGAGAGAAGAGGGGAAACCGTCTGCGCAGAGAGAGAAGAAGAGAGGGTAAACCCATAGAGAGGGTAAACCCATGTGGAGGGGACGCTCTGTGAGAGAAGGAGAGAGGGTAAAGCCATGTGCAGGGGAGACAAACCCATGTGCGCAGAGAAGGCGCGCAAGGGGCGGGCGAGCAACGGAGCGAAATCCTGAGAAGACGACACGTCAGCAACTCAATACCCGAGAAGTGGACACGTGGCCACAGTAGAACTGAATTCAACGAAAGAGGACGAAAACTGAATGGGATTTTTTTTTTTTTCCCTCCTTCCCCTGTCTCAATTTTGCATGTATATACTCATGCATATAAATTTGGGGGGCAAGAGTAAACCAACAAAAAATGTTGTAGAAACTTGATAATAAATAGAAGGAAAACAAAAGAATGGAGTAAAAAAGGTGAGGCTCAGATAAGCTAGCTGCTGAATACAAAGAAGGAATACAAAATCAAAGGACCAAACATTGCAAGCAAAAAAGAAATCAGTATTTTCTGCAAGTATGCAGTAAATAACCCCAAATGGGAAATTGGTTGCCGAAGGCCATCCGAAATTACGAACATTTTTTTCTCGCACACCACCATTGGAGAAAAAGTAAGCGGTTGCCGAAGGCCATCCAAATTTCTTGGTATTTTTATGCATCATCATTGCCTCAAAAAAAGTACAACAAACAAAAAAGAGATGAACCAGTTAGTTTTGTAACGAAAACCAACAAAAAATGTTGTAGAAACTTGATAATAAAAAGAAGGAAAACAAAAGAATGGAGTAAAAAAGGTGAGGCTCAGATAAGCTAGCTGCTGAATACAAAGAAGGAATACAAAATCAAAGGACCAAACATTACAAGCAAAAAAGAAATCAGTATTTTCTGCAAGTATGCAGTAAATAACACCAAATAGGAAATTGGTTGCCGCAGGCCATCCGAAATTACGAACATTTTTTTCTCGCACACCACCGTTGGACAAAAAGTAAGCGGTTGCCGAAGGCCATCCAAATTTCTTGGTATTTTTATGCATCATCATTGCCTCAAAGGAAGTACAACAAACAAAAAAGAGATAAATCAGTTAGTTTTGTAACGAAAGCAGGACGAAAATTGGATGAATTAATAGTGGTGAACAAACTCAGAAGATTTGCTCTCAGATTTAGCTAGCATATTCTGTGATGAACTGATAAGCATAGTGTGCAGTAAATTGAACCAGATAATAGTACAATGTTGGAAAAGATAGTATCAACAGATAACGTGCAGTAAATTGAATCAAGCAATAGCACAATGGTGCAAAAGATAGTATCAAAAGATAGTGTGCAGTAAATTGAACCAAACAAGAGTACAATGTTGGAAACTCATATGTAAAGGAGGGAAAGCAAAGATTGGCACATAGTTGGTTTTATAACATACACTGAGAGAATTTTTAGGTCCGACCAAAATTCCCATTTAATCATGTGAGTCTAGAAGCTTAAGCACATTTCCACTAAATGGGCCTAGAAGATCAAACACTCGCAAAAATTGTCAGCTTGAAGATAACTTTATTCCCAGCCAGAATAAACAACAATCATGATTTTGGTTTCTATAAGCCTGTACAGCATTCATTCATGTTTAACAATATGGATCTACTACTCAAATGCAAAACATTGATTTGTGTATGAAATACTTATATGTTTGAAGCTTTTAAAAAGCATGAATTTAGGTAGGAAGTAATAAAAACTTGATAAATAAGAAACGCCAAAAGCTTGGTGCTTCCAAATGGAAGGTACTTGTTCTTATAGAATTAGGTAATTTGCGAGATGCATTGAAGAAAGAAGAATTCATACATAAATTAGATCGCTGCAATCATTAAGAAACAAATGAAGGATTCAAGAAGGAACATCCAACAGCAAGCTATCAACTCTTTCTTTCTTTTCTTTTGCTTTCTTACAAATAGTAGTAAAGAATAAATAATAGAGGCTCAGGTATGCTCTCATATATAGTTTTGGTTATTCACATTAACATCTGTCCACAAATCCTGTACTTTTCGATCCAAGATTCTACCAAAAGTTAAATAGTTGCAATAGTTAGCTTAGGCCGTCCAAGATGCCTTACCATAAAACTTTTATCATATGAAAATTCTATCAAGAGTGAAATGGTTGCAATAGTTGTCTTAGGCCATCCAAGTTGCCTTACTATAAAACTCTTATGATACGACCCAATATTTGAAGGAAAGTAGACAAATTTAGGCTTGTGCCAACCCGAATAACGGAACATCATAAACAACCGCTGTTCAAATGAGCAGCATTGTATCATCATCGCCTCATATAACCGTAGCGTCACTACTAAAAAGCATTTTATTAGCTTCACATCGAAATACAGGTACATGCAAGTTTGCTCCTCAGTCCAACGCAAGAATAGCAAAATTGTAGCCTCAAACAATACAATGCAAGTACTCTGAACGGTATATTATCTCCAAGCATTCAGTGAACAAAACCAATTGACAGTGGAGATTGGTTGTCTAAGGCCCTCTAAAATTACCAATATTTTTTCTAGTACATCAAATTTCACTCACCCACAACTCGGAGTTATTCTCAATTCTTTTAATTATACATGCATCATCACAATATTAAACATTTTTTATGATCTTTGACAACCACCAATATAAAACTATAAAATTAAGTTGACAATTGTAGAAAAGTAATATTAGATGCAAATCTGATTCCATAGTACAAAAGGGAATGGAAAGTAGCAAACATTGTCATAGAGTTAACATTAGATGTTTTTTATACTCCCAATTCCATATCACAAATGGACTTGGGGAAGGCCGGCAGGGGCTACCATTCTTGTATAGCTAACGGTAGATGTTATATTTTACAAATGACCCTGCGCCTATAAAAGGCCCTGCGCCTAAGAAGCAGATCCTGCTTTAGATGGATCGGGGAGGGCAGCAAGCTGCTCCGCATGGAGCGAATGTATGGTCATACGGTATTCGTCAATTGTATGACACATTTTCGACTGCTCAGCTATCAATTCTGTTTTTTCACAAATGGCAGCAACGTAAGAACTTTTTAAAAGACTATATTCCTGTTCCAGGTTCTTAAACCGAATCAAAAGATCGGAATGTTGCGTCGCGGCATGGTCGTATAAATTTTTATAGAACATATATTCTTCATAATTTGCATCCCTTATGTGTAGTTCAAATTCACTCTTCATTTTTTGCACGGTTGCACGTGCAGCGTCCTCTTTAGCAAGTAACACATCGGGGGACGGGCTACTCCAGCAACGGATGGTTTCGATCGTTCCACAATCACGCGGAATCAGAAGATCTATGTAGGCCAAGAACCATCCTTCGGCAGCAACAGTGATCTCGCATCGAGGAGTCTCTATAGCTAGTTTTTCAGCTATTTCCTCAAGCAACTTACAATATGAAATTTCAACAATCGGCATCACAAGAATAGCAACCGAGGTAAACACTGGAGAAAGAAATTAGGACATGGAAGGGAAGTCAAGAGAAGTGCACAACAAGGACCTTCGGAAGGACTTATTAAAAATAAATCAGACTAAAGGTTATTAAAAACAAATGAGACTAAAGGCAAGTACACGGGTGCAATGTACATCAACTACGAAAAATTACGGGAGCCTAATTTCCCTTCTATATACATGACAATCCCTAATTTCCCTTATATATATATAATTTACATAGATTCATGATTCTTGGAGATAAGGATATGCATTTTGATTTATTTTACATAGATTAATAAAACATATATATATTAAACAGATTTTCTTGAAGAAAAAATAATAAATTCTATACAAAAATCAACCATAATAAAAAAAACACAAAACTTTGTACGGAAATTAACACGACCATCAAACTTTCAAGAAACAACAACAAATTCTATACAAAAATCAACCATAATAAAAAAACACAGAACTTTGTACGAAAATTGACACAACCATCAAACAATGCACAAAATCAATAGTGAGAGAACGACAAATTTTTTACGAAATTTTTTTAAAACTTCCAGTAAGTAAGCACATTTTGCCAGAAATCGAAGGTAACCTATTTAGGGATATGATCTTACCAAGCAAAGAAGCAGGCAGTAAAATTATAGAAGAGAGCTGTCCTGTCAGAAAGCAAGAAATAACGAAGGCATACACACAATCCACCCACACAGACCACTGGAACCTCTGAGAGAAGCAACCCACGCACAGGAACTCAACCCACACAGAGCTCCATCTCCGCATTAACCACTATTTATAGGCAACCATTCGTGGAGGAAATCAAGAGAATGTAGGGAAGGGAGGAGGAGAAAGGGGGGAGGGGAAGGTACCAAACCATGATTATGATTATTGTAGGAGATAGGAGATAGCCAATGGGCACACAGTAGGCACCGGCGGCCTCCGACGAAGAAGAGGACCGCCACAGTATGAGCGCCAAAGAAGATGAGCAGTAGAGCACCATGATTGGGCCGGGGGGGGGGCGTAACACATGCGTCATGCTACAGGGGCGGCATACGGATTCTCGGAAGCCCGCACAGGGAGGGTCGCGACACGCACCACGGCCCGCGCGGGCTGCCCCACGAACCGCGCGGGTTGTTCCCCCCGCCGTACAGTGCCCCATCCCCATCGCAAACCGTTGTCATCCTGTGATCCGACCGGCTCTCTAGAAGGGAGCAGACAGAGGAGATAAACCGCCAGGTGCCGAGAATCCGGGGAGAGAAGAGGGAGGAACCCTCTGCGCGGAGAGAGAAGGAGAGACGATAAACCCATGTGCAGCGGGGGAGAGAAGAGGGGAAACCGTCTGCGCAGAGAGAGAAGAAGAGAGGGTAAACCCATAAAGAGGGTAAACCCATGTGGAGGGGACGCTCTGTGAGAGAAGGAGAGAGGGTAAAGCCATGTGCAGGGGAGACAAACCCATGTGCGCAGAGAAGGCGCGCAAGGGGCGGGCGAGCGAGGGAGCGAAATCCTGAGAAGACGACACGTCAGCAACTCAATACCCGAGAAGTGGACACGTGGCCACAGTAGAACTGAGAATTCATTCTCTTTATAGATTATACTTTTAGGGGCAATTTCCTACGTACCCCTAAAAATTTTTCTGTTTTCAGATTTACCCCTCTTAGAAGGCTAATATTAAAACTACCCTTCTTACGTTCCAACTTCTTTCCAAAATACCCCTGAAGTTAAACTCTGTTAGTGTACCGTTTGAAACTGTCGTTATCTGTGTGTAATTACTATTTTGCCCTTTCAAATATACCCTAAACCCTAAACCCTAAAACCCTAAACCCCTAAACCCTAAAACCCAAAATCCTAAACTCTAAAACCCTAAACCCTAAACGCTAAAACCCTAAAAAATCCTAAACCCTAAACCCTAAAACCCTAAACCCAAAAAACCCCAAACCCTAAACCCTAAAATCCTAAACCCTAAACCCTAAAACCCTAAAAAATCCTAAACCCTAAATCCTAAATCCTAAACCGGGGCAAAATAGGTATATCTGATAGTTTTCAACTCCGATTATTATTTAACTCTAGTTTAACCCTAGTTAACTTAACAAAGGGAAACGGTAGGGGTATTTTTAATAACGGTGGAACGTATGAAGGGTATATTGGAAAGAAAAAAATAAGAGGGGTAAATCAGATATTTCTTCATATTTCAGAGGTACACAGGCAATTATCCCATACTTTTAATTCTATTCATATACATTTATTAATGGGTATATATAAGTATACACCCCTTTAGGGGTGTATATCTTACACCCCACCTCATCCTGAGTGGGATGAATTCCACTCGTCACCACCCACCCCAGGATGGGGGGTGTAGGGTGTACATCTAGCTTCCCTCTTAATTAATTAGATGAATAAATATAATTCATACGCTCAAAATAAAATATTTAAATAATTTTTTTTATTTAAAAAAAAATAACTTTGTGCATCGGCCATTTCACGCTACAATCAATTTTCAAATTGCAACGTACGAATGCATTGCTTTTATGGTAAAACAAATTCAAAAGTTAGAAATTTTTTTTAAAAAAAATCATTATATTTTGCCCCATTTTTTTCATCCACAGCTGTTTATAGAACACCCGTCCGCATACGGGGCCTCCGTTTCATCATCTCTCTCTCCTCCTCGTGCACATAAATACCCTCTCCTCGGTTTCCGCTCCTCCTCTCTCCCTTTCCCTTTCGCCTCATTTTCTCCGTCAAAATTCTGTCTCTCCTTCTCCCCGCTCTCAAATACGAGCTATGGACGAGACCAAACCCTCGCCCTTCTTCGATCCTGTCCTCACCGACGACGACGAAGCCCTCGCAGCTGCCGTCGCCGCCTCCACCGCCGACTCCGCCTCCGCCTCCGCCTCCGCCTCCGCCCCCGCCCCCGCCCCCGCCCCGGCGGATCCGAACCACGGGTGGCAGAAGGTCACCTACGGCAAGCGCCAGCGCCGCCACCAGCCGCCGCAAGCCGCCGATCCCGACCGCGGCGGCTCCGCCTCCCGAGGCCCCGATCGCTCCCACGTCTTCGCCTCCGTCGAGCAGCGGGCGCACGAGCGCCGCCGCGCCCTCGAATCGGCCGCGGCCGCCGCGGCGGCGGCGAACGCGGCGCCTTCAGCCGCCGCCGCGCAGGCCGCCTCGTCCGACGAGGACGACGATGACGCGGCGCCCCACGGGGCCCAGGAGAACGGGGAGGCCCCCAAGAAGATCAAGCAGAAGAAGCCCAAGAAGCCCAAGATCACCGTGGCCGAGGCCGCCGCAGGCATTGATGCGGAGAATCTTGCCGCGTATCTCGTTGAGATCTCGGTGTGGATTTGATCTGATCCAGTTTTCCCTTCTTCTCTTGCTACTATTTCATGTAAATCTTAAAAAGTTCATTTTTTTGACTTGATGCATTGGATCTTATTATTGGTATTATTTGTCGCAGGGTTCGTATGATACACAGCAGGAAATTCAACTCATGCGATTTGCCGACTATTTTGGAAGGGTCTTCGTCGGCGTGAGCGCAACCCAATTCCCCTGGGCCAAAATGTTCAAGGAATCTCCTGTTTCTAAGATTGTCGATGTAAGCTTCCTCTGGTTTTTGTTGGGTGGATCTTTGCCTTAAATATTGTTTCCTTTTGGGTATTAGGCTATTTTTGATATGTTATCTTTTGGTTTCCTTGAGGGGACTCTGTTCCATTTGCATGCATCTGCTTTTGTTCATGAATTTCCTAGGAATAAATGACATGCGGTAGCAAAATTGCTTTTAAAAGCGGTTATGTTCTAAGGTGGAAACAATTGCTTGCATGCATCTGGTTGTGGCACTTAATGTTGGGGAAATCAAATGCTACTTATGTGGTAATTTAATGTCCAGACTCTATATAGGATTCTCCGGGCCAAAGCTTCTTATTTGTTATAATTATATAAACTTAAATGATCTTCATGTCAGATACAGTGTTACCCAGATTGCGTACCCCTTCCATGAATCTGTGTGGTTTGTGCGTTTGATTTACGAATCATTCACATTCTGGATTGTAAAAAGTGGTGAACTGAGAATAGTCAAAAAGAAAGTTAGTTTTCCTAGATTTGATTTGTTTGGTTACCTAAGTGATATTGATTTTATAAGATATAAAAAAAACATAACCATACCCTATGGCCTTTAACAAAAAGAAAAATAAACAACCATACTGTGTACCACGTCGCACTGTTTTCTGTTCCAAGTACATTGATTGGGTATATTGCTTGCTCTTCGTTAGGAGGAACCATTTTATGTGATACTTTAATGTATGCTGTAGAGGACTTTCTTTTGTTGATTCATGTTGATTAGACATGTTAGAAAGTACTTTTCCGACTAACATTTTAAATAGGATAACTGAATCAACAGTCTATTAGTGGTCATATAGGACTTTCTACTAATTTCAGTTATTTGGTTTTGTTCTGATTGAGCTGTTAACTTATGTTATGAGTTTTCCTACATAAAGTATTACTTTGGCTTGTGATGTTTTGAATCATGGCTCGTAGAAAGATGCTAGTGATATATATTTAATTTTATTGGATATATGTATTTGTTACACTGCAGATTGTTTTGTTTCAGTCGAATGGTTATCTCTTCCTATTTTACAAAAGTTGCATCCTTACCTTTTGCTAAGTTTAACTTGATTTAGTAATATTCCGCTTAATTGATCATCAGTTGTATCTTTTGTTCCAGCTTTGTGGAGTCAATTTTATGGCTTCTATGCTTCTATTCAGCTCCTTCTCGGACAGAACTTTAATCATATTGAGCGCTATCGTTTCCTTTCCTACTACTTTGAAGTCAATCTTGTTCCTCCCTCCTTTTTCTGTCTTATCTCTGCTTCAAATTTCTAATTATTGAGCTATTTCTTTTTTTATTTTATTTTAACTATACCTACCTAACATTCAGTCTACTCTTTAAAATTTCTTATTTCTTATTTTTAAAATATTGACCTTACTTTAAGATTGTGTTTGAGATATATAGATTTTGAGGTTAGGGGAAATATTGTAAATCTAGTTTTCTCTGCCTGAAATGAAGGGCATGACTTGATGGAAATTCGTGCATAACATTGTGATGAGTAAATTTATTATAACCTCTCATCGTTAGCAGTATTTTTACCAAATTTTTTTTTCATTTCTTGCGAGTTTCGCAAAAATTGGAAAAACTTGGGAATAAAATTGCATGTTTTGATACTGAAATTTGGTTACCATTAAGCATTGGAACCACCATTGGGTCCCAAAATTTGTTGATCTACAAGATCTACTTGTGATTCAAGTTAAAAAGATCCTCTTGAATTTGATTTTTAGATTTTTTCTAAATAAATTGAATGATAGATGGAAAAATCTGAAAAATTAACCACCTTCATGCATGAAGGAACCCAAAAGCTGCTAGATCTACTAGCTTTTGGATTCTACATATTAGAAGCATAACTTCAACGACAACTTCACGATGTTAGAACTAATCTTGCTAGAGCTGTCAAAAAATATTAGAGGATTAATTCAGTGACACAATTTGAGCTCCTATATTAGCTCCTTTTTGCACTTTTTGGGTTCTTTATTCCAGAAATTTGTAGTTTTTTATTTTGAATTCCAAAAGAAATAATGAATGTAACTTCTTAGTTAATCTTATTTTATTTTGACTTCTTACATCATTGTTAACCTGCATGTGGATATAATAACCTATTTTCCATGTACTTGATATTTAAATTAAGCAACGTAATGATTGTTTGGCATTTAATTCTCCTGGTTGTTCGGAATATGAATATAGAAATCAGCAACTGGGATTGTTGAAGCATGATAAAGCTCATAACATTACAAGGAAGTTTTAGTTTTTGTTTCTTTCGATCTTTTCTTGAAACAAAAAGTTTAATTTGCTTCTAAATGAACAGATTCCATTGTCCCATATATCTGAGCTTGTTTACAAAACCTCAGTTGATTGGATTGGCCAGAAATCACCTGATGCGTTGGGTGATTTTGTTCTGTGGTGTCTCGAGAGTATACTTGCTGACCTGGCAAGTCAGCAAGCTGCTGCAAAGGGTTTAAAGAAGGCCACTCAACAAGCACCATCGAGGGCTCAGGTAACAATCTAACTGTAATTTTCAATATTTGCTTGCCATTTCCGGCATGTGTGGTAGTGTGGTAGTGTATGATGATACACTCTCAAAGTGATGGCCAGATTCTGATTATAATTATATGATATGCTTACGAAAAAAGTTCCTCTTGCTGATGACTAGTAAACAGACCTGATGGAACATTGTCTTTTCAAATACACTAATATTTCACATTCGTATCTTCATCCCCTATTGCTTGCATTTTGCTGCTTGCAGCAATCGCCTAATATTTCATGTGCACATTGCTCTAACATTTTCCCTTTCTACTTTGAGCGCTTTTTAAAGTTCTCCTAATTTTGATGATGCATCTAAGAATTTGTAGGCTATTGGACACTTTGAATCCATTTAGGCAGTAAGCATTAAATAAAGGTTTTAACAAATAACATTTATAACCATATTTTTGAATTTCCAATTGATTGAGATTTTTGGAAATTGAGGAAAACTGGCATTATGAATGATTTATGGGAATATTATGTCAATGTGCGTCGAATCGTCGTTTCAACTTTTCATACGAGTGATTAAGCAACTATTATAGTTCAACTTTGAGTAATATTCTTGTTGCGGAAAGATAATTAGTGCATGTGAGATTGTGAATTGTCAAATGACAGGCAGGTCCAAACGATGTTCTTTTACATTTTTTTCCTCGTCTGATCAAGACTTAAGAGTTGTAATTTTCTGTTTATACCGTACAGAAAATTATTGTTGCCATTCTCCCGACGCTATACCCCTTCTATTTTCTTCCATTTTAATTTGTTGTTACTCTTCACCTTTATGCACTCATGTCTTTCTTCTTGTTCGTCAAACTATTTTTCGTTTACAACCTAGCTTCCTTTTCTTTGGATCTTGCATTATTAATTTAATGGGGACGTAGTGCTGCTAAAAATATGCTAATTTTGTTTTGTTTTGTTTGGTTTACTATTAGATGTCGATGTATATGGGATTATTTTGACATATCTGTATGACTATATCAGTCTTAAATTGATGTGCTAATTTGCACCCATTTTTTGTGGGTTGATATCATTTGAATGTAAAGGAGTAGTTATATGGTGAGATAGATAGATCATTAACATATTGAATAACTTTAACGCCACTTGATAATAATGTTATATATATATAATGCATAATATCCTGGACATCATTGTTTACGTGGCATCTGTTTTTTTTTATTACAGGTTGCTATCTTTGTTGTTCTAGCTATGACATTAAGGCGGAAGCCAGATATACTGATAAACCTTTTACCAAAAATAAGGGAGAACTCGAAATATCAAGGCCAAGAAAAACTTCCTCTTATTGTTTGGGTTGTCGCTCAGGTAATTTTGTTTTATCTTCTCTTATGCGCACCGGTTTTTAAACTTGATAGCTTTTTATAATTATTTCCTTCTGTTGGTCTGATATGAGATATTAATAAATAGGCATCCCAAGGAGATTTGGTTGTTGGAATGTTTGCATGGGCTCATTACTTGTTTCCCAACATCTGTGGGAAGTCTAGCGGGAACCCACAGTCTAGAGATTTGGTTTTGCAGTTGGTTGAAAGGTTTACCCTATGCTAATTTTCGTGGGTGGTTTTCTAGTTTTTTATTTTTCTTTTGTCTTAAAAATATTATCCTTTTTTTCCCCCTCAGAGTGTTGTCTGGCCCAAAAGCTCGAACTATTTTATTAAATGGTTCTGTTAGAAAGGGGGAACGCCTTGTCCCTCCTGCTGCACTTGATTTGTTGATGCGAGTTACATTTCCTCCGTCTGCTGCAAGGGTTAAGGTGTGACTTCTTTCCTTTTTCGTATTCATTATTTATTTTTTTGAATCATCAGCTCTATTTCTAGATTTATAACTTAATAATCTACCAGACTATGGTTCCATTAGTTATTATATTAAAATCCGAAATTATGTTCAGGCCACTGAGAGGTTTGAGGCTGTATATCCTACTCTCAAGGAGTTAGCTCTAGCTGGATCCCCAGCAACCAAAACTACTAAGCAAGCATCACAACAGATTTTGCCTTCTTGTATTAAAGCAATGCAAGAAAGTAAGTCCGAATATGCTTTCATTGAATTTCATTCCTTGTATAAATTTGTTATGGGTATATTCTACCTCTCTACTCCTGCAAATTGTCTATTTGTACATCTGAGTATCTGAATTTTCATATGCATCCTTTTAAGAACTTGGGCCTTGTTTGGTATTACTGCCTTTTTCTTTTGTAAGCAAAAGTTCTATCTGATTGGATGTGTTGTCGTGGTTGGCTAGATTGCAATACAACCTGGCTGGATGCCAAAAGTAATCTTATTCAGAAACTCAAAGAAGCAGGAAAAATAAAGGTTACTTCTATGTGTTTGCTTTTTCACTACCAAACAAGCCTGGTTGATGCATAGACTGCAGCACTCCATCACCCCACACTCCATTACGAAACGAGGCCTTAATTTTACAGGAGTATATTTATAAATAAATAAATTTTGTAGGATGTATATGTGGAAATCTCTTAGGTATGTGTAGAAATATTTATGTTTGTTGGCAGATTGTTAAACATGAACTAATAAGCCCGGGCATTCTTTGCAGATAATCCAGCACTAACCAAAGAAGCTGCTGACATATTTATATGGTGCTTGACTCAAAACCCTGACTGTTACAAGCAGTGGGTAAGCAGTTCCGGCGATCATTAAACTTTAATAGATATATTTTATTGATTTTAAGTGACCTGAAAATTTTCTTTTTCTTAATCTGTAGGAAAAGCTTCACTTGGAAAATGTGGAAGCCAGCATTGTTGTTCTAAGGGAAATATTGACCGAGTGGAAGGAGCTATCGGCTAAACTCAGTCCTGATGCCCTGAGGGAGGCCATTAAGAACTTAAAGGCTAAGGTAAGCAACTTAACTCACATCATGCTATCTTCATTCTCTTTTGCAATTAAATGCTGCTAGATTTTCAATTTCAAGCTCTCATGGAGTTCAGCATGATCATTCTTGCCATGGAAACTTGCTCTATGCTTACCATTAGGACCATGAAGGATAATTGAAATAATCAAATTATCTCTCTTATTTGCCAATCAGACTAAGAATCGATTTGAGATTTTTGGATTAACCAAGGAATTGTTATTTTAACGAACCTTGGAATTGTGCTCTCTTGCTGGAAATCATAATTGTTGTCATTACCCTTTCTATCAGTATGTTCGTCCTGTGTCACAGCAGCAATTCCTTTAGGCCCTGTTTGGATTTCGGAGCAAGTTATTTAGTGGTAACTTGTGCTGCATGTAAATTCTATAGTGATTGCAGATTACCAATTTGATTTTAGTCCATTGCATTGTCCTTATTTTAGATAAACCGTCCACATATGAGGTCATTTTAACATGTTCCCGACAAAATTGACTTTTGATGCCTTTACACGTACCGCGCATTTACATGTACCAGGCATTTGTAGACATATTCCTGCTCCCCATCAACATATTATTGCATGCCTGTTGTGCAAACACAGGAGATAAGCTCAACTAGGTCTTCAATAGTCCAAGCTCGTTTAGAATCAAATGCAAAACCAATTTTCTTCTCATTTATTCTAAGATAATAGTTCAACCTACGGATTAAATCTGCAGAACTTGTCCCCTTGGCAATGAAACCTCTGAACTATTAGGTTTAAAGTAGAATGTAATCTGAGACATTTTATCCTCTCAGCACACTAACATGCTTTATGGTGCAGAATGAAGAAGTCCTATCAGCAACCGAGGACGCTAGCGAGCAAGCTCCGATTAAAGAGGCGGACAAATATTGCAAACTTATTTTGGGTAGGTTGAAATCTGGCTTCAGTTGTGTGAAAGGCAGCTTGATAGTTCTCTTGCTCGCCGCTGTGGTTAGTTTCGCCATGTCCCCGACTATGGAGTCTTTGGACTGGAAGAAGCTCCATACAGTGTTCAGTTCCCCAAAGTCCTTCTGAAGCATAAGATCTATTAACCTCCAGGCCGCAACTGACGCGTAAGGGATGGTTTGCTGCGTGAGAGGTAAGAGAGAGGAAGAGAGAACTATAGTGAGAGATTAGAAAATCAGATCCTAAATTGACAATAAGTAGTCGTTTAGCATTACTTTTTCTTCGTTGAGGACAAATGCCGGCGACATTCCAGGACCGTTTTTGTGTTCCTCTTTTCGTGGTCAAGAAGATGAACAATTTTGTTCTAAGTTTGGAATTTCAAATTGGGGTCTCATAGGTCATTAGATTGCTTGATCTTCTCTGAAAGTGTTGTTTTCTTAGCTTATGTTGCTGTGTTGTGGCTTTCATTCAAAGATCAGTTTGCATCTGTCATCTCTTACCTTGTGCTAAGGAGAAGGTAAGGGGATAATTTATCATTTTCCTTTTTGCTTATTTGGCATGAAAGAGCTGTTCTCTCTTATTGCACCGCTCTTGATGGATCTTGGTTTCATGCTTCAAATGTGCAAGCGTAAAATCAAATTTGGGTCCGCGCTGATTTGAAGTTTCAATAAAAATTGCAAAATCAATTTATTAGTAGTATGAAGATTTAAATTGAATTTCTAATTTTACAGTTTAATTGCATAGATTTTGCATTTGATATCTACGTTACTGTTGAGGAAAAGTTAGGGATTCTCAAAATAGTGCTTCCACAGAAGTACAATCGAGCGTATGCAAAACTGCAGACTATAATATTTTTATCCACCGTACTAGTAATTTAGAGATTTTTTTTTATGCCAAGTAACAAATTATCTGGAAAATCTTCTGCAGAAGCTGAAGCCGATTGGAAGGTGCGAGTGTATATAAATTCGAAAAAATAACAAGAAAGCTAGAATGCATGACCTGGATGCGAAGGTCTGGGAGGGGCGGTGTGTGTAAGCGTGATTTTTAAGAAAATCTGGACCCCTATGCAAATCTGCCCAATCCTTTTTTATGGATTAGAATGCTGGACCCCTAGCTGCCACTTCCTCCTCCTCTCCTTTCCCCTCAGCAGCATACCCCCTTTGTTGTAGCCACCTGAACCGAGCCCCGGCACCTAACTTGGTTAGCAAGGAAATCGAACATGATTCCTCTCCCTTTCTTGATCTGTCTTTATAGATCTCTGTCCCCCTCTCCCTCTCCTTCTCGGTTGGATGAACCTATGACCTACCATAATGGCCCCGCCGCCCCAGGATCACACGACCGGCATTCCTAGAATCCGGCGACGTCTCAATTTTGAGGCCATCATTGCAGGACATCTTCTCTGTGTTGGATAGCAACCCGAGCCTGAGACTGGGGGGCTCGGGCCACAACTTGGCCGCCGCTATGCTGCCGCACCCCGCTAGCTCCCAAGGAGTCCGACGACTCCCTAGGGTGCCACCTGTCGCCTCCTACCCCTGCCCTAGCTCGAGAAGCCGCCTCTGAACCTGGGGCAACGCAGGTTTGTCGCGGGGTTGGCCGCGCCGCCGTCCCCTGCCATTGCCGAGCAACGCACCCTGGGCCTCCCCTCCATCGGCTTCTACCTCTCTTGGTCATCGCCGACCGCCCCTAACTGGCCGAAGCCTGAGGTGGAGATTTTGCTCCAAAACTGTTGCGGCCTGATGTAATACCTATAAAATTTAAATTCTAAAATTTAAATTTAAATTTGATTTTTTAAAATTTTTATATTTTGAAATTTTAAATTTTGGGAGTATTTTGAAACAACTAATCGGACCTAACAAAGTTCGAACGCGACGAATAAAATTGCTACTTGAACAGCCTCATCAAGCTGAACGACGTGGTGAAGTTCAATTTTGAATTCGGTGAGACGAAACCACAAAAAAGCCTAAAAAATACTATTTTTGCCGTGTATTTTTGCAAAATGTCTAATATTTTATGCGCCAAATTGTACGAAATTTCACTTGGAGGGGCCTCTCTACATATTAAACCTCCAAGCAAGGATTCATGCAGAAATTCAAATGAATAGTGGCGACTTTTCAATCTATTTTGGAAATCCTAGCCGCACAACAACTGAGCCTCCCAAAGCCACCAACCTCTCTCTCCCTCTCCTCTGCTTCATCCCTTACCCGTCCCATCGCCAGACGCCACCAGTCCTCGCCGAAAAAGGAGCCAAGAAGCACCCTTCTTCTTGCTTTCGGGTTTGGGAGGAAGAAGAACCATAAAACTCTACCCCATTGCCCTCCAACCTTCCTGCATCCTCCTCCATCCTTAGGAGGTTGCCCCCGAGCGGCGCCGCCGCCTACCACCACCTACCACCGCCACACGACGCTGGAAAACACAAGTTTTTCTTTTTCTTCTTCTTTCTTGGGACAGAGATAAACCATACCCTTTTTCCTTATTCTTCTTTGCCTCTGGAGCACCCCATCACCTTCCTCAT
Organism: Tillandsia fasciculata; assembly: GCA_029168755.2. NCBI lineage: Eukaryota > Viridiplantae > Streptophyta > Magnoliopsida > Poales > Bromeliaceae > Tillandsia > Tillandsia fasciculata. The sequence goes on from CM054940.1 coordinate 22,680,838, forward strand.
CCTGGGAATCCCCCCTATGCAGCCTCGATGTTGGAGAAGTCGCGGGTTGCCGGTAGGAGCAACAAGTTGGCCGAAATTCAAGATCTGGTCGTAAGCTACTCATGCGCCGCCTCCGACGCCTCGGAAAGAGATCCAAGACCTTGGGTGCCACACCCCAGGATGAAAAAGCGAACTAAAATTATTTTTTTTAAAAAATCAGAGTTAAAGCATTTATCCTCAGGACGCGAACAGATCCGCCACGTGCATAAAGAATCCCCTATCCACACAGACAAAGTCTCTCCTATACACGCACGGCTAGGCAATGTACAAATACAATGAATGCACATCTCAGAGCTTCTAGATAAAGAATAATTATAATAAGCTAAACAATTACACCAACACCTACTATAATCCAGATAAACAAAATAACCAATACCCAAACTAAATGAAATCAATGATCGGGGCGGCTCTATCAATCGTATTGTTACAGAATTTATATTGGCATATTTCGTGATTTGAGTCGGAGTCTTGAAGTGATCAAATTGTCAAATCAGCAATCGAAGACTCGGAGAAGATTCCTTAAAGAGCTTAAGATGACACTTAGGTATGATTAAAGTATTCATGGTGATTTAAATTTATTTACAATCTTTGGAATCATGAGCAAATCAAAACCGTGTTTAGAAGAGGTTTTGGAAATAAGGTTTTTAACTCATAACTTATTTTAAGTTTGAATTCCGGTACGTGATTTGTTTTGTTAAATTTATATTTGAAAAATTTATTATTTTACATTCAGTACCAGAACCACACTTTGAGTTCCTCAAAACCCGTCACAAGATTTTCTGAAAATTGCCTAGAGTACCGGTAGCTGACTTTTAGTATCGGCACGCAATAGAAAATTTTGCCTGTTGCGACATTTAGTACTGAACCTGCCTTTTAGTACCGGTACACAATGTTTAGTTTGGATTTGAACGTTAAACCGACTTTGATTATATTCCAAAGGTTATAAATTATGATTCATCATTTTCAGTAAAAATATTGAATGCGGTAAATTGTTCACCGTCTTCAAGTGGTCCACCTAATGTAGCGCCAAGCTGGCGAAAGTAAAATCAATTTTATAATTTTTTTTAAGAGGATTAATTTATAAATTTTAAAAATTTTGATGGATAGTTTTTTTAAAAAATCCTCCAAGACAGCCTGCCTAACTCCCTCGTCCCATTCTCTCCACCTTGCCCCCCGTCCCCGTGTCCCCAAAAAAAAAAAAAAAAAAAAAAAAAACCGCAGCAGCAGCCGCCGCCGTCGCTACTTTCTCTTATTCCCTCCGCCGTCTGGCCCGAGCGATCCCTCCCCCCATTCCGTGTCCAAACCCCCCCCACCCCCAAAAAAAGAAACGCGGCAGCAGCAGCCGCCGTCGCTACTTTCTCTTCTTCCCTCCGCCGTCTGGCACGAGCGATGTCGGCGAAGCAGGCGCAGCAGCCGGGCGATGGCCTGACGTCCCACATTGCCGGCATGTCCAAGTCCCAGCTCTACGACATCATGTGCCAGATGAAAGTACTTTTCACAACCTCTCTCTAATTTTCTTTTTTTTTTTTTTAAAGAAAATTTAATTTCAAGAAGGAATCATAGCTTTTGTTTTGTTTCTTGATGTATGCAGGCGCTGATCGATCAGGATCGGGAGCAGGCGCGGAAGATCCTCGTCGACAATCCGACCCTGACCCGGGCGCTCTTCCAGGTTTTTTCAGGATTCGATCCTTCACTCCACTTCTTTTCGTTGGTATTTAGGGTTTCAGAATTTGAATTTGGGTTGTTTGGTTCATTTGGTTTCTTCAGAAGGAGAGGGAAGTAAATAATTTATGAATTTTGTGGGTCGGTGAGTTTGGATTTGGTATCAAACCCCTCTTTTTGGTTTTCTAGGGTTTGGGGGTTAGGGAATGGGGTTTGCTGGAGTGCAGATGTGAAAGGATAGGAAATTAATGGGCATTATAGTCTATTTAAGCTAGGATTGATGAATTTTATTTGTGGATTGGTTTCGATTTGTCATCAGAACTCTCTCTCTGTTTTTCTTTTGTTTGTTTTTTTTTGGTTTTTTGGGTTTGAGAATTAGGGATTGGGTGTAAGGTTGTTTCGTTTCTTGGTTTGTTTGGGTGCATGTGTGAAAGGAAAGGGAAATAATAGGCATTGTAGTTTTTTTTACGCAAACTTCTGTCGAGAAAGAAGGATTGGGAATTAAGGTTTGGTGTTAGGTTCTTTGGTTTCTTGTTAAGTTGGAGTGAAAGCTAAATTCTGGAGACTATGATTTAAGCCACTGACTAACGTATGTTGTGGAGTTTTAGTGACAAACTTTGATTGCTAGAAATGATTGACAAAGTTTGCAAGATGGATTTTGATCCGGCAATCAATTTATTTGGAAGTTTTGCTATGTTTTCATGCAAAATCTGACTATAGGAAGTTGCTGCGAAATGTATAACTTGATTTAACTTTTAGGGCATGTTTGGTTCATGGTTGGAATGGGAATGGGAAATGGTATTTTGGATTGACATGGAAAATGGAATGATGAATCATCCAAAAATGTTTGATTCATTATTGGAATGAAAATCAGAATGCACAATTTGGACATCTAGAATTTTGAAAGAGGGGTTTTGGTTAAGGAAGAGGAGAGTGATCAAGGGAGGGGAGGGGGAAGTGTTTGTGAGAGAGAATTTTGAGTGGTTTACTATGGAATTGGTCAATCCAGGATTTAAAGCCGGATTGGGCCATAAATGGATCGGGCCATTACCATTCCAGAGTGGAATGGAAATCGAAATCCGATTCCTACATAACAAACAACAACTATTGGAATTAGTGAATTCCATTTCGATTTCATAGTCTAAAATAAGTGAACCAAGCAAGCCCTTATTGCTAAGAAGCATTGATAAAACTTTATAGGTGAATTTCAAGCTGTCGACAACCTCCCCTCTCTCTCACTTGAGATAATCAAGCCATCACCATTCCAGAATATTAGCATGTTATGGGGTGGCATATTCGAAGTATGAGCATAGTTTATATGATAGTACTGAGATGGGTGATTTGTATTCTTAGAAAAGTGACCAAGAAATTTATATAATGGTAGTGATTTGTATTCTTAGAAAAATGAGCAAGAAATTTATATAATGGTGATGAGCTTGAAATAACAGGAGCTGGTAAATACATGTTATTGGTTTTTTATTTTATAGAGGTATATTAATCTCTTTTCAGATATAATATTCAGCTTTCTCAGTATTTGGATGTGAGAAATTGTCAAATTCATGTCCATTAATACTTGGACGCAAAAGATGAACAAATAACATTTGAACCAATTTCACTTCCAGTGCTGGATAATATGTGGCAGCAAGTTCAACTTATTTTGTACCGTGCTCTTTACTGTTAGATTTTCCTATATGTGCATCTTTAGAAACTCAATAGTCAATTAGGTTATAGACATTATGCTCTTTGAGTCATTTTGCAATTAGGAGGAACTTTTTTAGTTTTATATGTTTTCGTCAAATGCTAATTAGTTCTCATAAATTTGAGATTAATTTTGTTTGAACATTGACTTTTGTTATTGGGTGCAACTTTATCTATTTCCAAGAAAATTAATTTATATGAATATGCTGTTGATTTTGGTGTTCTATTACTTCGGCATACTTTCTCATGTTTGCAGTGGTTCATGCATTTCCTTGGTCACATGATTAATATCTTCTAGTTTTTTTTTTTTTTTTTTTTTTTTTTTTTTTTTTTTTTTGTGTTGTATGGTTTGTTATGTTTTCCGCAATTATGTAGTTTATTTATTTCAATATTAGAGTTCCAACTAAGTGTATTACTAATTTACTATGCGGCCCTAATTATTGCAGGCACAAATTATGCTTGGAATGGTGAAGCCTCCTCAAACGGTTGTCCTTTTGGCTTTATTGACAATACGTCGCATTGAATCATTTTGTAAGAACACTAACATTCATTTTTTTCTCAGATGCCTGACATCCAAACAGCTTTGTCGCAAGCTCAACCATCAGAAGTGGGACAACCCTCAAATGTTCCACCTACTCAATCAATGCCGATTCAACCTGTTCCGCAGACTCAAACCAGTGCATCTCAAACTTCAGTACCTCCAACTACTAAACCTCAACACCCAGTTCAACCACCTACTTTACCTCCTTCTTCTTTAGTCCCTCCATTGACATTTCCCCCTCAGACAATGCCATCAAATCCTCCACAACCTGTACAAACTAAAGCGTTTTCGATTACTCAATTTCCTCCCGTATCATTCCAGCAACCTTCACAGATTCATAATAATGTTTCCCTACCTTCCCCTTCCCACCCTCCACAATATATGATTCCTCCACAACAGCCGCTTCAGACTCCCGGAGTATTCAATCAACAACTGCAGCCGCCTTTGCCTCAGCACCCGAGGCCTCTGCCACCCATGCAATCCTTCTTGCATCCAATGCACTCGCAGATGCCTCATGGACTTGGTTTTCAGCCATCGAGTGCTCCACAGCATCTGTTACAACCCATGTTTACTGTAAGTTGATCGCCGAAGCTTTAATTGATTTCCAATTTTCAGATCTTTTTATTTGTGGAAAACGAACTGTCTATTCTATTTTTCATTTTTTTAAATTTTTTTGTGTCTAATTGTACAGTCAGGAGAAAATCCTCAATCTTCTTTTCCTCAAGGACAACCACCGTTGCCTAATCAGCCGCCACCTCAGCAGCTGTATCAGGTTTATTTTCTGCCCTCTCTTCAACTACATCACAATGCAATCAATTACTTCCTATTATGGTCCATATGTCGCAGGCTTCAAATAATGTTTGAGGAGCTTTTGTGCCTTAGATATTTCGTAGTACTAATTATTGCCCTGTTTGTAGAGTTATATGTGGTGATTAGTGAACTTGCATTGTTTCTAGATGTGTGTATCGGATGAAATTGCTACCAGAAAAAATATGCCTTTTCTGTTGCGAAGAAGTTGATTAAGGCTATAATAGCTCTGCAGCCATTTTAAAACTTTATATTAAATTATATCTGAGAGTTAAGTACTCAAGTTTATTGATATTATGTACAAGTGCCTTATCCTTGTGTGCATAGTTTAGATGCTGGCAACTTTTACAATACTGAAACTTTTAGAGGGAAAAGGGTCCATGTTATTTTTTCCGTCTGGTTATGTAGTTTTTTTCTTGTTATTCTTTTTCTCCTATGTTTAAGGTGTTGTGGGAAGTGACTGTGGTCTCCAATGTTTTGTAACTTCACTAAGCATGCAGTGGTTTTCCTCTATTAATTGTGTGACATGGCCTTATCTTCCCTTATCGTCCAATTTCCTGAATTATGAGCGCACTATGGAGACTAATTATTTGATGAATTAACTATCCACAAGCTTCCAATATGGAATGATGGTGATCTTGAATATGGATCTACAATGACAGAATCCTCATCAATTACCACCAGATTAGGTATTATTGATTTCATATCAGTTGAAAATCTTGACTGATTGATCGCAGTAGGTATGTCCTATTGATCTATAGATTAGGTGACAAATAGGTAATAAAAATTTGACGGATGAGGTGACTTTGCCACCAATGCCTACTATCTTGACGGATGAGGTGACTTTGCCACCAATGCCTACTATCTAAGTTACGAGCATTGTTGTGTGCTAGACTTTTTTGGATTTATATGCTTCAGTACTCTGGATAACCAAAGACCAAAGAGATGCTTCCTATACCGGACATTCAAAGACTTAAGCCCTCGTTGCATGGAATTGCTTTCTTCGACCAGAGTGATGGCTTGATTAGTGACGTACGAAGCTACGAATTATACATGATTCCATCACATGCAGGTGGACCAGAACTTAGACATGTGATTCCTTCACCAGGATAATTGGGCCTCTTATTTTGATTGGATCTAGTTCTTACGTGTCTTGCATCACCACTATTTTCTTAGCATGCATATAGAGCTAGGCTGTAATGCTATCAGTAGTAAACCGGCTCGGTTGCCATCCATTTATTTTCGATGATGGAGCTTCCAAATCGACGATTGGCACCGTTGAACATGATCTAGACCATTTAAACTATCCTGAAATCAAATTTCATGCTTTTTCAATATTCTTTTTTTTTTCATCAAGTGGACAAAAAAATGAAGGGCTGAAAATAAATATCCTTCAAAAAGTGATGATAGAAGTCTTGTAATCAAGATAAAGAGTGTAGATCTTGTTTTAAATAGTTTAAAGAATTTTCTAACAAAAATTCAATTAATTTAGATCTCTTTACACCATTAAACAAGCAAAAGGCTTATATTTATCATTAAAATTATAAATCTTGCAACCTTTTGATTATTAGGTCAATGATGTCGAAAAGATTTGAAATTTAATTTCTGGATACTTCCAGTGGTCTAGATCATGTTCAACGGTGCCGATCGTCGATTTGGAAGCTCCATCATCGAAAACAAATGGGTGGCAACCGAGCCGGTTCGCTAGAGATAGCATTCCAGCTCAACTCTCTCTCTCACTCTCTCTCTCTCTCTCTCTCTCTCTCTATATATATATATATATATATATATATATATATATATAGACATAAATTTTGTAGTTCACTGCATGTGGCATGCACATAGGCTACTGAATGAGGTATTTGTTCTTTCAAAATATGTCAAATGAAACTTTTTTCTGATAGATCTGTAGATTAGGTAACAAATAAGGTTTTGGGAACAATCGCCATAAGTACACATATAGACACGAACTTGCAGCTCAATTCATAGGGCGTGCATATAGCCTACTGAATAAGGTTTCCATGTTTCTGTAGTTTGTCAAATAAAGATTGTCTTAAGTAGATCTAGAGATTAGGTGACAATAAGGCTTGTAGGATCAATCACCTTAGGTACATGTATAGGCACAAACTTTCTTCCAACTCACTACATACGATCTACAAGTAGGCTTACTGAATGAGGTATCCAGGCTTCCAGAGTATGTCACATAAAATTTTTCTCTGGGAGATCTATAGATTAGTTAATAAATAAGGTTTGTTGGACCAATCACCATAGGTAACACATATATACACAAACTTCCTTGCGATTCACTACAAGCGGTGTGCTTGAGGGCTACCACTTGGGTATCCATGCTATCGAAGTATGCCAAATAGAAGCAAAAATTTTTCCCAGAGATCTTTAGATAAGAAAACAAATTAGGTTTGTAGGACCAGTCGCCTTCGGAAGTTGTCATATATGTGGATCTCGTGGCAGTAGATCTTTATATTAGGTAACAAACAGGGAATTTATGACCAATCATAATTACTTCCACACAACTCACTGCATGCATCATGCTTATGGGCTATTGAATGAGGTATCCAAGCTTGTGAAGTAGCTTTCTCTTGGAACTTCATAGAGAAAGTAGAGTAGTGCTTTATAATTTGGGCTAGTTGTTAGCATAATTGACAACCATAAGGCAAACGTGTACATCTGCTTGTAAGACATAGTACTCAACCATGGGGGAATTAAAAAAGTAAACAGAACTGGTAGTCAAGTGCATGGTCAGGTACAAATAAAAGGCACAAGTCTTAGCATTTTCATGATCAGATTTTTCTTCAAGATATCTAAATTGTTTGCATACTGTTTTGTGTGCTCTGTACCTAGTGTTGAATCTCTCATTTTGAAACTTCAGGCCTCCTAAGTTGACCAGTTCAGCTTGAACATAGTATGAAATACAATTAGCATTTTAGTCCGGGAAGAATATCATAAATTAATTGTCAAAAGAAATGGTAAAATCCAGTTGACATTGAGAAAACACAAGTTGTGATGAAGTTGGTCAAATGTAACTGATAATCAGAATAAACACAATTGGCAAAAGGAATGTAATCCAAAACCGTATGTTATACTACAAAGCGAGAAGTTTAGAAAAAATTCACTCGTGATGAGTTTCCAGAAATATATTCCACAACTAGAATGTCCAGGAAATTCCTGTCTATGCCCAATGGGTCTATAAACCCGTCTTCTCTAAAGAATGGATTAGAGGCCGTGATGTGAAGATCATAGCTGACTGATCAACTTTCTAAGTATACAGAGTTGGCCTCATAGTCAAAAATAAATTGAATGTTATAGATGTTATGCTGTAATTAAAAGTTTATCTACAGATAATTAAATTAATGAAAATGAAGGGACTTGATACTAGAAATTCATCATCCGAAAACTAACGAAGAGAAACTGAAAAAGAGGTAATAGCAAGAACAAGTTCAACGTGCTCACACCAGTAGGGAAGAATTGTTGACTAGGAATACTATAATATGAAAATTGAAGAAGTGGTTGGTTACTATAGCAAAATTAATGTTACTATCTTGTAAATAAATGAAGGATTCATTAAAGTGACTGGAAAAGGTGATCTACCAAAGTGATATACTTATGGAACAATGCTGTTGATAACAATATTTGGTCCTCATGACCAATAAAATGACACAAAGAGGATATGAGAGGCTGAGGATCAGAGCTAATCATCGGACGAGGGAGTGAAAAAGTTCCTTTGAATAACTGTTATGGAATAAATGCAAAGCGAAAAATTATAAATTGAAATGTGCAGTGATGCTTGATTGTTTAATGGGTTAAGGTGATTGGCTGAAATGCTAGCGAAAGGTGATTGGTCATGTAGCCAGTGAGAGGGAAGTGGGGCCCACTAGGCAATGTGTTACATTGCGAGCTGCAAGTTAAGTAGGTGTTATGTTTGATTACAAGCGGCATACACATATTTATGGAAAATAGATTCAGGAAGCATGCTTCAATTGTTATGACTTATGAATTTATTTTTATTAATGGGTGACTTTTACCTATTTTAGTCACAAACTGTTTAGTACGATGACAATTTGAGTATCTGAATAAGGTCCTACTGTTGAACTAGAATGACATAATAAATGAGTTTAGTAAACTTGAAAACAGAATAAGTATCTTGTACATTGCAGTTGAACAGGATCCAGTAGACTTTTGTTGGACTGAAGTATTGACCCATTTCTGGATTTTGGCTGATTTGGTAGTTCTCAAAGGAAGCCCTAATTCACTATAGGTTTCATCCTTCTCTAAGAGTTCCCAACATGCTACAGTTCAAGTCATAATAGAATTCTCTATCTAGTGTTAGACGACAAAGATAGAGATCATTGGAAAATCTTCCCAAAATGGGAAAAGTTATTTGCAACCTAAATGGCTTAATTTTACTCATGAACTTAAGTTGGACTAGATCTTTTTTTGTTGTTGGACTTAGATTACTTGCTAGATTTAGTTAATTTAAATAAATTTAAGTTTTTGATGACATTCATTGAAAACTTTGACGCACCTTGGCACAAAGTGTAGACTGAAGAGTGAAGTGTGATGTGTTTCAATTTGCATTTCAGGATTGCTAATAACTGTGATAATTTGGCCGGTCTCTTGCCGGTCTCTTGTTTTCTCAATTCTCACCTTCCTGAAAATGAGTATTTCTACAAATAGTTCATATTTTATTCCACCAATAAATTTTGATACAACTCAGTAAATCCCTGATTTCTTAGGTTCAATGAACTTTGTTAACATCTCTTATTTAGGAACACTAATTTCTACTTAGTCTCAATATGCAATCTTCAGTATAAACTCTCACCCTTATCTAGCATCATGTTTCTTTTCTATGAACATTTAATTGGTGTTCATGGAGTTTTGTTTTCTATATCAAATTTCGGATGACAATCGAGTCCTCCATTTGATTTTGAACATTTATGTCTCTAGATTCTGCTAGTAGTTTACTCTTATCTTGACCCAATTTTTCATTAAATGCATAAGCAAATTATATTTTCCGTTAATAATATAATAATTTTTGAGCACTGATGCTAAATACGTGTCACGCCCCGGAACCGCCTTTGTATCGGTTCAGGAGCACGCTCAGGCTTCCCGCCGAACGGGTAAGCCTCACTCCACACGAACGGAACGGTCATTCCCAATCACGCTTAAATAAAAGGAAGCGAAAGGATGCACAATATCAGAGTATAAGGAATAAAATATAGAAATACAACTTTATTACATCTATCGGTTCGGTTACAAAACAGGGCAACAACCAAGCCCTCGGCTCAACAAAACAACAGCCGAACGACTCAGCACGACCGACGGCTAGCTAGACTCCTAGCTCTTCTACTTGACCACGTTCTTGCCGTGATCGCGAGCCTCACCAACCGCACCGACGCCTGAAAGGAGTAAACCACAGGAAGAGAACTAATTAAAGTTTCCAATGGGTTCAACCACCGAGAAAGAATGTTCTAAACTTATTTGGTCTACAGGAGACATTTACAAGGTCAACATAGATAAGACAAGTAGATAAGGAAAGCAATAAAGGTTAAAGAACAACCCAAATACCTCACCAACACCCAACCAAACTAACGCCTTGACTCAGACCTGCGGAGCTCACTCACCAGCGCAACAGCCGTAAGAGGAATCTTACCTTCCCGATCGGTTGACCTGTACGAGCCCCGAGTGGAGGTTGAATCCTAGAACTGCACTCTCTTTGGCCTACCCGTACATTAGTCTGGTCTAGTCGGGTAACCTTTGCTCACCAGATTGGTCTTGGGTGCCAAGTGGGGCGTAGAAAAATTTCGCATTCGCTCCACCTGGTTAAACAAACTTACTGCCAGGAGAGTCAGGTTACACCCACGCCACTCTCTGTGGGTATTTCACCACATACTGCGTGGCGCCTAGAGAATTGGGTTACACCCACGTCGTCCTTTGGTGGATCACACCACAAAAATATCCGAAAGGGAGGCCGGGTTACACCCACGTCACCACACCCAATCGTTAGCTCTGTATACCCGTTTTCAGAGGAGTCGAAAGCATCGACCTACTCCTAAGTCAAGCGCATTCACGCCACACAACAGCCCAACGGCCAACTACTCAACTCACAGCATACCAGAGTACTCGCCTCTAGCCCTTCTTAGGCTACTCCTAAGACAGAGTCTACCAACTCTCACACTCAACTGAACCCTCGGTTCCACAACCCCATGGTACTACCCTGAGGTCCACAAGCAAACACCCAAACACGGGGTCACTAACCTCTATAGCTCCAAACCTCAAAGCTCAGGGGGATCTACACACACTCCCTCCACAAACACACTACAACCAGAAGTAAGAACTAGCAGCGAGATAGAAGACAAGACAGTAGACAAAGTAATGAATCACCCCTTCTTGGCTATAACCCCCACCTCAGGTTGAAGAATTGCTGAAGGCTGCAGTCGATCGCTTGAATCGCCGAAGAACGCTCCTTAGGGCACGAACCGATTCGAGGAAGAGGTTCTCGAACTCCACAATCTACTGAAGATTTTCAGTCCTCGGCTCGAGCTAGCCTTTCACAACATCAACAGGGTATCCTCCCGGTAGATTTGCTCTCAATACTATTTATAGGGGAAGCCAGCTGTGTACAAAAGGGAACAGAAGTGACAGGGCAGGGCTGACCGAGCGGCGCATGCGGCGTTGACAGAGTTGAGTGTACGGCACACCACACCAGCTATTCTCATAATAATAAGCCCAAGTGTCAGCGTAGTTTTCGGCGACTTTTCCATCGCCAATAGAATCCATTGACTTTTGCATGAGCCGATCGCACCGGCACAAACCGAAATGTTGTCTCCACATCGCCTCAAGGCATTCGGCTCCTCTCAATTCAGTTCGGCTCACCACAATACAAAGATCATAATTTTAGAAATGTTGGTAGTTTCTCCAAATTTAAACAAAAAAAAGCTACTAATTCAATTCTTTGAGTTAAAGGTAGTTTGTTTCATCCATGTTACTATAATTTTGTGGGCGGTTAGTCACAGTACATTAGAGATCCTAAGCTTCAGCTTCTTTGGAACACGTGGTTTTTTAAATAGTTAGGAGTGAGAGTTTGTTTTGTGATCTTCTGTCGTTATACAGTTTTAGTAATTAAACCGTTAGAAGTTGAACCAAGTTACACTCATTTTAGGTGGGACTATATTTTAGGTTTAGGCCCATCTTTTGCTGAATGCAAGTCATTATAGGAAATTATAGAGTGAGTCTGCATGTGATGTAATAATTAGATAAAGTGTTCGTATCTAGTTGTATTTACAAACTTGGGAGATAATATGTGTGTTTTGAAAACCGACCAAGCCATCGAACCAGTGAAGGGATAGGTTTAAGGGTCAGAGATTTAACCAGGGGTGAATTGGGGTCATACTGTAATACAGTAAATAGTAATACAACTTTATCTATATTGAAGTTCTTCTGCTTTCCATTACATATTCTGTGCATCGACATCTAGATGCCTTACCTTTCATGTAAACACTCAAATTTGAACCTCAAATCCTACAAATGCATACTGTGGAGGTTTCTAATTTACTTTGCTGTCCAACCGGGCTGTGACCATCAAGTTCAGCTAGTTCACTGTCTGATTCGGCTGGTCCAACCTGTTTTTACCAGTTTTTTCCTGGTTTCTCGTGGAAACTGTTCTTGGCCTCGGACTGAGCCGGCAGCAGGACCTTTTCTCCGTTAACACGGTTCGACCCGTCTGTCCTCTTTGGTTGTCTGAACCTTGAGTAGTAGATATTGTTTACTATTACTACCAAGAAATTCATACTAGTGTGCTAAACGACAATTGTGCGATGAAGGCGAAGGAACCATATGTTGTACGTGCATTACAGTCAAAAATAAAAATTTGAATTTTAAATGTTAAGAAATTGAAGATTTATACTTGCTTCTGTACGAGGACTATATTTAAGCACAAATTGAGATTTACTCTGGCATTTATTTGGCTAGTATTACATCAAGTGGTTGATATATGAGATGCATAGTTTACAGTTTGCGGCCATTTGGTTGGATGCAATTGTAAATGCAGTGTACTTTGAGATGCGTGCAGTTGGAAATGTAGTAGTTATGACTACAAGCGTCTTATTTAGTTGGAAGTAGTGGAAAGCGCTGCAACGATAAATAATTTATTTGGTTTCATGAAGTTGAGAAGTACATTTACAAAAAATTTTCACTTCATATGGAGTAAAGCTAGAATACTTCTAGAAGTAAACGAAACCATTTACTTCCACATCATTTTCGGTGATAGGACATTCGAATCGATGATCAGCTCCATTAAATATTATCTAGGCTATTTAAACTTTCTTAAAACCAAAATTTATAATTTTACAATATTGTTTGCCTACTGATCAAGTGGTGTCGAATTCATCTTATATTAGTCATTAAAAGTTGTCAATTTTTGAACCACTTGAAAACTAGGCAAATGATATCGAAAAATTATTATAAAATGAAATCCAAAAAAAGTTCAAATATCCTAGATCATATTTAATAGTGGCAATTGTTGAGTTGGATGCCCCTTTGGCAAAAATGACGTGGAAGTAAATGACTTCGTTTGCTTCTAAAAATATTCTAGCTTAGCTCCTTTTTATATAGGGTTGTGAGCAAGGATTTAAACATCCATCGGCACGGTTTGTATACACTGTGTCGTATCGTGTCAACAAGATATCAGCACGATACAATCCCCATGCCGATGGTATAGCTCAAAATCTTCTTTTCTTTAAATTATTAAGTAATTTTTTCAATAAAGTTCAAAAGATTTGATAAAAATATATAATAAGCAATTAGAAAATTTTATTGCTAAAAAAAATAAATATTTCATGCCGTCATGTGTCGGCACATATATTTTTTTTTGATCGGCACTCGTCGGCACTGCTCGGTACGCACCGTTCCGTATTGTGCTGATAAATTTTCGATACGATCCTGTGTCATGACACTTAAATCTTTGGTTGTGAGATTACTTCCAATGTAGAGGGGAAAAAATAATATATTTTGTTTAAAATACGACTAAGGAGGTAAGCTTATCTTTTGCTTAAAATTATTCTTTCCAATTGCTATAGCAGGAACTACCGCCAATTTGGGCTTAATTTTAACTATTGCAGTTGAGCCTTTACGTGCAACTCCAACTATTGGATTCGGCCGCTTATAATGGTTGTTAAGTATATGAACTTTTTTTTTTTATTTGTTGTACTAATTTTATGCATTAACAACTTTTCCTGTCTTATGTATTTATGTTTTGTTCCGCGTAATGGTGTGGATTATTATAGTAATCGAGGTGGAATCTCCATGCAGGCTGAGAGAGGAGCTCCTTGGTTGTCCGGCCGGCCAGAGATTTCTTCAGCGGGGTCCCAAATACCGGGCCGACCGCTGATGGCATCTGGACATATGGTGCCTGGAATGAGCAGTCAGGCTCGCCCGCCGCCGGTTATTCTTAAACCCCTCAAACTTTACTAGTTTCTATCTATGCTCAAAAGACTGCTCCAAAAATCTTTCTATTATCAACTCTCATCTCTTTTATTGTGATTTGTGTAGTTGACAGCTGAAATGGAAAAAGCTCTGCTGCAGCAAGTTTTAAGCCTTACAAAGGACCAAATCAATATGCTGCCGGCAGAGCAGCGGCAACAAGTGCTTCAACTGCAAGAAATGCTCCGACTTAATTAATTCTCCTGCTACCTTCGGTAATGTTTTGTTTGTGCACAATGCGCTCACCTGATATTCGTATTCGAGAGCTGGTACAAATTATTTACTTTTCTCACTAGTTTCAGTTCATTCTGTAATATGTTGTGCATTTCAATATGCTGATGCTCTTTTTGGATTGGAATGTATTTTTTTTGGTTTTCTGATGTTAGAGACCTCATCGGTCAATGATACGTTAATTCTATTTTTCATATTGCAAGTTTCAGAGTGTTAAGCAAGGGCCTAGAATGCTTTTTTTTTTTGGTTGATTCAGTAACCCCATAGAAATAAGGGTTTACCAAAAGTAGGCAATTATAATGGTGGAAACTGAATGGATATTGATTAATAGTGTTCTCGTTGTGTGTTGAGTTGTATAAATTGTACCAACTTTTCTGCTCTATGATTTTATTTTGTTGCATTTTTTTTTTTTTAAACTCCCTTGTGGTTTTGTTTGTTTGTTATGTTTATAGGATGCTTGTATTTTAACGGCTTGTTATAAATGACTTGTGGGGTCGTAAGCTGAATAATTCATGTCATAGAATAGTTGAATATAGAATAGTTAAGTGTTACTACTGAATCCACAGGATAGAAGTGTACACGTGCGAAACTACAAGGATGATACTGGGAAGTTTTTATTTAGATAATGTACAATGAGATCTGGTTATCAACCATTTCTCAATGAGTTTATTGAACTTTTGGCATGTAAACTAAAGAAGTTACCAAACAAGATATGGAAGCTTATATCAACCATCCCTAATGCAAGTGGCAAAGGGCTTAGTGGTTGATACTCGTTACCCGAGTTCGAAGCCTAGTTGCTTCACATTTCCAGCTAAGTTTATTTAAAAAATAAACGAAGCGGGTAGCATGCTACCTTTCTCTCTCAAAAAAAAAGATATGGAAGCTTATTGCTGCGGAGTCTTTAAGAAGTGGTCCAGATGAATTGAATTGATAACAAAAGTTAATTCTATAGAATTTATTCCTGTTCCATCGAATGCAAATATCCATGTGCTATAGTCCAGATTAGTTATGTATGTTTTAACCTTTTTTTTTTTTAGCTGAATACATAATTTTTGCTTCACAAGGTGAGAATTTTTTCAGAAAGTCTGGACGAAATAAATTTAAACAGTTAATGGTAATGAGCTTTTGCAGCTCAAGGAGTACAAAGCTGCTGAGTATATCGCCAAAAATTAAAAATTATATCTTTTACAGAAGCATCGGATTAGTACATGAGCAATACTATTTATACATTCCGAAAAAGGCGTATGATGTAGACTCCATCCATTCAAGGATGGGGTGTACTTTAGGAATGTATTTTACTCGTCACTTCAAAGTGATCAGTAAAATTTATCTCATTTCAAAATAGGTGGAGTGTAAGATGTACATCAATTTTGGAGTGTACCAATAGAATTTTCTTTAGTTATATAGTTAAAGGCAATGTTCCCTGATCCGCGTAAGGTAATTGTATTCTGCACAATAAGTTTCTAGTATAAATTGTGCAGTAAGAATAAATAGAAAACACATGTTGCCCACAAGCTTGATATAAAAGCAAAAAAAATGAAATAAAATTCTCCAAATCATTGTAAAAGAGGGGACAATTTTATTATCCTAGCTATACATCTAAACAGAAGAATCTCTCTTTCAAATTAACTAATAAAAGCTACCTTATAGACCTAAAGCTTCTGAACCACAACTGCCTAGGATACAATCATATATTTGTATATATATATGGAACATGAAATAGAGGTGCATGCCCTTCACAATTTAGAGTTTTCTACACCATTCTTCTTGTTTCCTCAAAACGTGGTGTCCCATGGATTATCTTAAACTATATTTTTATTCGCCTTTATTCTGGTGTGTGGAGGTAAATTTATTCAGTCAACTACTTTAAGAATGATGTAAGAGGGCCCAAGAAAAAACATGTAGTTATCCCATTACTCACTAGGCAAATCTGAAGTTGAACACTTTGGCCTCATCTTCTTTCTATCCAAAACCCCATGCATGCACTGATGACTCTTGTACCCACCCACTGAAAACAAATCACTTGTAAAGCAAAAAAGAAAGCTAAAGTTGTGCTTGTCTCAATCCTCACTCTCTCTCTTTCTCTCCCCTCTCCTACCTTTTACTTTTCTTGGCATAGCTTTCTTTTTAAATGTGTGTATATATATATGATCTAGATACATATATTGTATCCTAAACCTATCAACTTTTTTTGGCCACATCAGGTTCATGGATGCAGATTGAGATAATCACATGGACTCCATGTTTAAAGGTTTGCCTCTCATTTTTTCTCTATGTCTTTACAGTATATTCACATGTCAAACCACTTTATCTAGTCATCAAGCAACATAAAACTAAAGTAGATTATACAACACTATGAATGTGGGGGGTCAGTGCACAGGGAAAAAAAGTGGGGAGGGATCTCTTTGTGTTTTCCCATTCCAAATCCTCACTTTGGTCATCTTCTCCTCACACCAATGCAACTGTTCCTCAGTTATCTCAGGCATTCTTAGAACCCTTGACACAGTCTTCATGTCTATTAGGCCCATTAGTGTCTCTATCTCCTCTCCCTCCTTTATCCTTCTCTTCTTTATACATCTTCGACTCTTTGCGAGATCTTTTAGCCTCATCTTCTTCTATAAATGCCATGCAAAGAACCAATCAGATTACCAACAAAAGACAACTCAAAACAAAAAGAAGTGTGGGGTTCAATAGATGAGGGGGAACCAACTTACTTTCTTGTTGGCTTTCTTGAGCAAATTGAGTAGAGTTCGATCAATCGACCTTGATTTCTTTCGGATCAGGGCCTTAAACTTTTCGCAGTGGCTTTGCTTATCAGCCTTGAGAAAATCCATGAATGTTCGGATCGCACCTTCAAGTATCGCCAAAAATTCTGCCGATGATACCATACCTTCCTTGCCTTCTTCATCCATTTCTAACCAATTGAAGCATCATATATATTAACCAAAAATGAGAAGCCAAAACATACAATAAATTGGGTTTAGGAGCTGATAATGAATTAAGCCCAGTAGTGTATAGCATACCTCTAAATTCTGGTACTAGAAGCAATCTTGGAGAAGAAATTCTAACTCTAGCGAAAATTTCGGGCCTTCGACCAAGTGCATATGGCTCATTCTCTATGAACCTCTGCAATAGTACCTGAAACTGCTGGAATTCTTGAGCTACTCTTGCAGGGCAGCAGGAGGAAGCCATCTCTTTATCAGCATTTTTACGTCGGAAATAGTTGTAGTTCCAGTTAAGTGCTTCCCATGTCAAGCATATTTGCGCCACATAAGCACTCTCCAATTCTTGATATGGATTCCTACCTCCCATTGTAAAATTTTTATGTTTTGTAGTCAATTTGTGCACTATTCTCCGCGAGATCGATCTTGGTTGGTACCTAAGAGACCTAAATGATTCTGAAAAGAATAGTTAACCTAAGAAAATCAATGTGAAATTATAATAAAATCAGAGAGATGTAAGCACAGTGGACAAGATGATTTTACCTGTTTCTGTGAGCTTTTGCGCACTTATTCGGTCAAAGTACATCATTTCCTCGTCATACTTGCGAAAGAGTGTGTAAGATTCCCAATTAGAAGAACTCCTCCTAGAAGAAGAGGAGAACGGGTATTCCGTCTCCGAATCCTTCATTATTGTTGAGCTTCTCCATTCCATGGAACTCTTGGAAGTAGATTCGCCTGTGAGAGATCCTCCAAAATTCTCTTTATCTTCATGGCCATTGTCGAAGCGAAATTTCTTACTATCCAACTTAGAAGGGTTGTTGGCATGATATCTCGCTTCCTCGGCAAAAAGCTTTGTCTCATCATTGTTATTGTTATTCTCTTCCTTGTTGTTGTCTTTATCTGCTAAAACAGCATAAGCGATATTAGAACGAGAGATGGTCAAATTAAATGAATTAAATTACTACTCATTCTATGTACCTTCACAAGCAACATTGTCGCATGTCGATACGGTTGGGCTAGGGCAATCCGACAGAGTTACCACGTCGGTCAAAAGATCAATATTGTCCTTGGTTCCATGCTTCACATCTGTGAGATCCTCTTGTGGGGATGTGTAGAAAGATTCCACAACAAAGGCATCACCTTCCACTTCTAGAGAATTCTCCTTGTTGAAATCTTTTCCTTGCATGCCAAGTATGGAATCCTCGAACGCGTTCTCGAAGTACCAAAAGATGGGCCCTTCTTCTCCGCCACCATCGTCGGTGGCCCAGTCGTCCTTCTTGAAGCTCTCATTGATCTTATACATGCACTCTTCCGCATCTTGAGGAGTCTTGAATTGAACCTCCCTACAATGCATCATATATTACATATAAATAGAGAGAGAGAGAGAGAGAGAGAGAGAGAGAGAGAGAGAGAGAGAGAGAGAGAGAGGAGCTGACCTATTGTCTTTGGAGATGGCTTTGTGATTGAGAAAGGTGAAAAACTTAATGAAGAGGAAGGAGAAGAAGTGGGTGGCAAGGAGGAGGGAGCTTAGTAAGGTGAAAGCATAGAGAGGAAACATCACACCCTCTTCCTTCTTGCATGAAGGCAAGGTGGTGTAGTAGCCATGATAAGGAAGGGTGGAGAAGGGCTTAGAAGGATTTTTAATCCCCAACTCAAGTAATGAAGTAAAGGGTTGAGGGGAGCTCCCATTATGCATTTATGTTGTAAGGTTTGTATGTGGTGCTTTTGCTTTGCTAAGAGCCCCAATGCAAGCACAAGGCCTAACCTGCTTTATTTGAGGAAAGCAAGGGAGAGTGAAAAATGGCTCCCTCATGCTTGAAATTACATTATTGCCCCTCTTAAAGTGGGAGTTGGGAGACCCAGTTTGGGACCCAAATTGATTTGAAGCAGTTAAAAGAGGCTTTAGATTGCACATGATCTACTACGCATAGGAACAAAAAATTTCTGAGGACAGTTTTCAAAATGAGGCTCTCATTTACCTCCCATCATGTAGATTAATTATATAGTATGAATCTCAAAGTATGATGGACAATGTATGAACTGTCTCATTTGTCCCATATATATATAACAGGTCAAAATATAGAGCAATGCTGCTACTAGTATATTTCAAAATAAGGTATATATTTTATACTTTTTTATTTAAAAATTATTATTTTACTATTTGTCATATCAAATTTTTTATATTTTTACTAAAAATTATTTAAAATTTTATGAACCCTATGATGGAGATGTAAAATCTACATCCTTTCTCCGATGTACACGATGTACAAGTATTATTTCCCTCAAGAAAATACTTCTTGTACATTCGAAATTGGGTGTACATCTTACATCCCATCCATTCTGGAATAGGATGAATTTTACTGATCACTTCAAAATGATCGGTAGAGAAGTTCCAATCCTAGAATGGGTAGGATGTACATTGTACATTCGAAATCGGGTGTACAGATAGTATTACCATTTTCTCAAACTGGAAACATACTGTATACATAGAGAACCTTTTACTATAGGCCATTCTGAAATAACCCCTTAAACTTGATTTTTTAGTTAACACTTTTTTGTTGCACTTTTAGTTCTTAGAATTAAGTGATCATTTTAGTCAAGCAAATTAGAGATTAGATTTTGCCAAATGTATTAGTGATTTCATCAAGCTTAACAATTTTAATTAATTTTTAGCAAATAAAACACTGAAAAAAAAATAATCAGAAGTAACTAACAGAGATGTTAAATTTAACAAAATTAACTTAACTAATTACATTAACTAAAATAAAAGAGTTAGAAGCTACGAGAAGTGCCAATAAAAAAATAAAAGTTGGGAGACCTAATTTAAAACATCCCATACTTGAGGGGGTCCTCATATATTTTGCTTATTATTTAGTATTAATTAACCTAATTCAAGTGACTTAAGCTATAAGGGAAGCTTATATGCTATATGCGTTACATGTGATTGGGTTTTGGTATAAAAGAGGAGCTTTGCTTGGTTGCAAATCCTTGTGGTATATTTGTATAGAAAATTTAGTGCACTGTAGTTCCATATAAGCGCTCTTTTATATAACAGTGACACTATATCATTTACTTCCTATATAAATTTTTTTATTTGACAAAAAGGCATAATAATTTGTTTTTTAAAAAATTATGATGATAGAATTGGTGAATCCTAGAAATCTATATGTATTATGGATATTTTATAAGTCTCCCGTGTTCGTATCGGACGCGCGCGTATTCGTATCGGACTAGTGTCTGACGCGAACACGCCATGCATGGACGAGAGTCCATATTACATCTCATCATTTTTTTTTTATTTTACTTTCTTTTGTGTATATATAATCACTACAAGAAAATTAATATTTAAAAATATTTTTTTTATATATTTAACTATATTTAAAATCATCCAAATATATTTAGTTTAGCGTTATATTTGAAAGGGTAGATTAAAGTGTCTCTAAATGAAGAGTCGTCACGCATTTACTTACGTTTATGCCAAAAGTGTTGTGCCCCGAGGTCGAATTGTGATCCGGACTCGCCAACAGATTCGTCACCTATATGAAAAATTTCGCACAAGCAAAACGTCTAACCTGCAAAGATAGTATCTACAACTATACAAATATTAGAGTTGTAAATAAAAATAGCTACAACAAGTCTCCATAATTGTACATATGAAAGTAATACATCATCTCTCAAAAGTAAATACAAGTAAAGATTCAACCAGACTATACAAGTACTAAATTCATAGCTAAAAAGGGTACATCCAACTCTCGCAAAACAGGTAGCTAAGGATCTAACTCGCGACTCCCTTATATCGGTCAGATGAATCAGCACGAGCAGGGACCGAAACAGGAGTCTCTGCAAACGAAACGTCAACAGCGAGTGTGAGAACTACAACAAACAGGTAGTTCTCAGTGGGTATCGTCTTCAAGACCAACGATCTGCCCACTAAGTCTACTGGAGGCAAAAGTAACAGGTATACTGAAAGTAGTAAAGCTGAAATAAAACTATAGCTACTATGCCTTTAACTATCATGCTCAAAGAAATAACAACATAAAATGATAGTACTATGCAACCACTCACTCTCGAGGTGCTCACATCAACCCAGTTTAACTGACTGCCACATAGGATTTAGTCAAGCCTGCGCCCCCTACTACTGTAACGTAGGGTGTCCCAAAGGACTATCTCAACATCGCGCAAAACTGCCTCAACGGGCCCAGCATTCGGTGCGGCATTCGAGGGGAGCGACCCCATCGAGGAAAAAAAACGCATCTCAATCAAACTCAAAAAGTGGCTCATGCAGGCTATAGTCCATCCACGATCAATCAGATCGAAACTCGAAGTGCTCAATCAACTCACAACAAATGTCGGAGAACCCTCAACGACTCATAATCACTATGTCCCCAAAATTAGGTGACACTAGAATCTCAATCAACTGAGCTACAAAAATCTATTCGGCCCCTAGGCACGAACATAACTACAAACCGTACTATCCGGACCACTCAAAACCCTCTACTCGGATGAGAATAAAATACAGATAGAGATATAGGTAAAACAGTGCAGCAATTTTTATAGAGGGCTAGATAAAATTAAAACGATAAATAAAAAGTGTTTTCTAGTGCCCATTAACCTCAGAAACATACCAAAAATAACGGGGGTTCAAGATCATTTTTTTATAATTTTTCAGGCAACTATCAGATTTTACTAGGTATATAAACAGCTAAACTAAGCTGGCTGGATATCTAAACAATAGACTTAATAGAAAATCCATAAATTTTAGAAGAATTCCAATCCATCTGGATCGCTAACCAAAAACTGCAAGAAGCCAAAATGATGCGGTGTCATCCACTGTCAAGAAACCGTCGGAATAAGCCTTCGGCACACCACCCGCAACCACACTTCCTTTGCATAGAAGAAAGTCCAAGTGAACACAAAACAGTCCCAAATCAACCTCATAGCTGTGATTCTAAGTTCTCAGTTCAATCTTACAATTATCAAGCTCCAAGGCACAACACACTCAATTTCCAAGCTTCAGGTTCTTCTCAGCTCAGTGAACAGGACAACACCAAAATCTATCTCTATTCACTTCACTCCCAGAGCAAGAAGTACACCTCACAAAGATAGGAAACAGGAGGAGGAAAACTACTCAATCAACCAAAACTCCAAAAACACAACTTAGCTAGGAGAATCACAATTCCAAGAAAATCCACAGAAAACTCGAAAAATTCCAATACGTATCTCAAATCCTACATGCACAAATTCCCAGTTGAGCTCTCCACCTCAGGTAACACTCCACATTACAACTGATTAGTTCTGAAACCTCAGCGCGAAGAAATTTCCACAAACTCCCAAGTGGAAGCCACTCTGTGCAATCCCCTGGTGTTGATGCCGCTTTGCTCTTCCTCTAGTACCAAGTCTGGGAGGAAGAAGGAAGAAAGAGGAGGAAAAAGGAAGTGGATAATGGCTCAGGCCACGTTCAGAGGGTTTGAGATATACACGTGTAGCAAGCACGTCAACAAAGTCAAACTTCCAGGTACAATAAGCCATGGAATAACTTGTAACACTAACCCGTCTCGCGAAAAAATTTGCATTTTGGGCGCACTAAACCAAACCCCGGGCACCCTAAACGTCGCGACTACAGTGTTAACGGGTGCTCCCCAGCCGCCCGCTCCACTACAGTGAAGAGCCCGCAATGTCGGAACAGTGTACCATCCACTCTATTGCTCTGCGGGCGCCCTCTCCCTGTGCTCGATGCTATAGTAAGGCATCCAAACTCCACCGCCTAAACAAACAGCACAAATCTCGAGGAAATCCTATCTATACATCTTTCGGGCTGCTGCAGTAACTTTCGGGCGTCCTCAAATAGGATCCGCAAATGCGTAAAGGTTTCGGGCGCCCGGAAAATCTCTAGAGTGCCCGAAATATCTGGAACTTCAGTTCCTTGCTGTTTGCGATCCGGAATCTGTTTTCGCGCCTTTTTCCCACAAAACAACACTTACGATCCGAGCATCTCCAGATATCTCGGTCAGCTCAAAAGGACACAATCGAACAGTTACAAAGTCTCGATACTCTACAAGTTGTCCAATTGTTGTCATCGAGTCGTATCGTGTCTCGTGTCTTGTGTCCAGGGCGTTTAGCTAGCAATACAATTTGATTGGTTGGGAACATGGGTGATGTGGTGCTACCGCCACATTTTAGACTTCTTCAATTCCATATTAGAAGATTTAAATAATACAGTTCAGATAAAAAAAAGAGTAAACTGAATAAAAAAGAGTGTGTATATAAAAGAAAAAAAATACAAATTAGAATAGGAATAATATGTATAGTGTGTATATATATATTTGGAAATAATAGTCTGTTCAGGAATATAAAAAAGAAAGAAAGAAGAATAATAATTATTTCCAAAAGAAAAAAAAGGAGAATAAAAAAAAAGGAAAGAAAAAAAATGATTATAGTTTGGAGGTTTCTTTTTCACAAAAAGGAATAAAAGAGGAAGATGCAAAAAAAAAAAAAAAGGAAAAAAAAGAAAGGGTGGAGAATATGCTAATTGATTGATTGATATGAAAAATGTATATACCTTTTGAGTTATGAAGTTACCATTTTTTTTTGATTTTTTGAATAATTTTTAAAAATTTGAGACTCCTATAAATTAAAGAGGTGAAGAAAAAAAAAAGAAAAAAAGGAAGAAGAGATTGGAACATAACGAAAGAAGAACAGTGAAGAAAGCAGAGAGAGAGTTCCACAGCAAAGAAAAAAAAAGAGAGAAAAAAAAGAAAGACTATTCTTTATTATTCTTTTGGCTAAATTACAGAAAACTCTATTGTAAAATTTCACATTTTTATTTTTTCTCCTGACTTTTAAAAACCTATACTTTGTCCCTTCCTAATTACGAAATTATGTATTTACCTCCCTGCCGTCATCATTCCGTAAGTGGTTGAAGGGTTGATGCTGTTGATGAGCAAGTCCCAGCTCCAATGACTGCAATGATGATACTGCAATACATCAAATATGGTCACAGAATCACATAATCACTTACGGAACAATGACGGCAGGAGGTAAGTACATAATTCTATAATTAGAAGGGGGTAAAGTGTAGATTTTAAAATTCAAGGGAAAAAGTGAAAAAGCGAGATTTTACATGAGGCTTTTCTGTAATTTAGCATTTTTTTTTTATCTCTCTCTCTCTCTCTCTCTCTCTCTCTCTCTCTCTCTTTCCTCTCTCTCAAGTGTAGCAGAAGGGGGGGGGGGGGGTGTTTTTTTTACTTGATGTACCCCTGGTTCATCCAGCAAAAAAAAAGAGAAGGACACTAAAGGGTGGATTCCGGGCCTTTTGTTCTTCAATAACAAAGACGACAACGGCAAAAACAATGAAGATGACTACACTTCCACGACAGTAAAGAGATGACACATGCAAGCAAACGATAAGAATATGATCTCTTGTCTGGTTGGCCAAGCGACCATCTTCGTGATAGGCTCGACAGTGTAAAACCCGACTTTAGATTGCTATTTTTTTTATCGTGCACATGTATCGTTAATCTCTATATCGAGCGGCCATCTTCGTGATAGACTCGACATGGTCGAAGCGTGACGATTCAAACCAAACTGTTCTCTTCGGTTCGATCGAGCGACCATCTTCTTGATAGGCCCGACACGATCAAACCTACCTATTTGGACAATTAATAAAAAAAGATATATATAAAAAATAAATATATAATAATAATAATAATAATAATAATAATAATAATAATAATAATAATAATAATAAATGAGTGTTATTTCAAACTGCCATTTTCGTGATAGGCACCGATCGAGTCAATCGCCATTTCCGTGATAGGCACAGCTCAACTTAATCAAATGAGGTAATGACTTTGATCAATTAAAGATAAAATAATTAATATAAATGATCACCGCATCAAATGAGTTATGATGATATACAAATCATAATAAAATTCTTAAGATATGAAATGATACAATTAAAGTCAATATTGTTAATTGTCACACCCCAAGTTTCGAAAAGCAGGCTAATTTTTATTTTTATTTTTATTTATTTATTTATTTTTTTCAAATCAGAGTTTAAAATAATTCAGGACATGAGCAGGTCGCCACATGTATAGAAAATTCTCAATCCCCTTGAATAGAGCATTTTCTATACATGCACGGCTAAGCACTTACAGCTATCATCAGAGTAGTCTACACTACACATACAATTTTTAAGTATTCTTTTATAGTTTACATTTAGAACATCTTTATAATAATATGCGGAAGAATATAACAACTAGTATCTTGTAGTAACATCAGGGGACAGTTCTATCGTGATAGCCTCACCAACACATCCTGACATCCCAGCACCCTACCGACCTGAAAAATGGTCACCTAGGGGTGTGAGATACAGCTAGTGTATCCCAGTGGGTACGACGGACCGAGAAATAGCAAATCGTATCTACTGACATACAATAATCAGCGGATAGTAAAAGATCAGTAGATAAGGGCAGATATAACAAGCAGATAACTGAATGGATCATAATCATAGTGCTAAGCATATAAGGGTACTAAAATACAAGAGCAAGAGCATGTCAAAATATAGAACTGAATCACAATCATGATACTGAGCATCTATAAGAGTACAGGTGCTAGAGCATGCTGAAATAGAGCTGAACCATGATCACAATACTGAGCATATAAGGGTACAGGTGCTAGAGCATGCTGAAATTGAGAGCTGAATCATAAACATGATACTCAGCATATATATAAGAGTACAGGAATATAAGTGCTAGTGCATCCTGAACAGATATATAAATGATGCATCAATAATAGAAACTCAAGCACCCAATTGATGCCACTGTTGGTCACTGGGACCTCAGGCTAAGCTACCATAGAGCACTAGGACCTCAGGCTAAACCACTATTGGTCACTGGGGCCTCAGGCTAATACCACTGTTGGACACCCAGAAGGCTGACATACCCCATACCCTCAGGTGCCTAGGGGGCTCACGGGCCTCTCAACAGACCACTTTACCGGCAAAGAAAGCAAGATGGGGGATCAATCCCATAGCGTACGTGATGTACGGCAGTGCACGTCGACTCATAATGCTGATGCTCAAGCTCACGGTCCACAGACTGGGTAATCGGCAACAAGCCGGAAATCCCAACAGGGATGCTAGTAACTGACTGCAAATGCTGTGTCATATTATGCAATACTGAATGCAAGGAGTAATGAACTGTCTGAATAAAAGTAATCATAGTAATGACCAATCACACATGAAAATGTCCAGATATAATCCGGCATGGAAATGTCCAGATATAATTCAAGTATACTATCGACCAATCAGGCATGGAAATGTCCAGATATAATTCAAGTATACTATCGATCAATCAAGCATGGTATATGACCAAATATAATCAAGATATACTGATGACCAATCAAGCATGGAAATGTCCAAATATGATCCAAGTATGCTATCGATCAATAAGCATGGTAAAGGTCCAGATAAAATCTGAGTATACTGATGACCAATCAAGCATGGAAATGTCCAGATGTTATCTAAGTATACCGATGACCAATCAAGCATGAAAATGCCCAGATACAATCTAAGTATATTGATAACCAATCAAGCATGGAAATATCCAGATATAATCTAAGTATACTGCCGATCATTCAATTATGGTAGAGGACCAAATATAATCAAGATATACTGATGACCAATCAAGCATGAAAATGTCCAGATATAATCTAAGTATACTGATGACCAATCATGCATGGTATATATATATATATATATATATATATATATATATATATATATATATATATATATATATATATTCAAATATAAGCTGATAATAATCAATCAATGGAAAGAAGGCTCAAGTATAGAATATGGGCTATCATGAAGCACAGGGGTCCGACCAAATAACGTACCCCAGAGGGTCGAGATGATAAAGCCCGGACTGAAGAAAACTCACCTCAGTGTAGGCGGTCCTAAACTCCGCTAGAAGGCTCGCGGCCTGGAGCCTGACTGTTGGGACCTGAATCATATATACTGATAAAAAATAGACTCACACATACCCAATCCACAGACTCACTATGTACAGAAGGCTTAAACCCGGATCTTTTCCAGATTCCCGTAAACTGTCGAAAATCCGTCGATCGGTCAACTATGACCCGATCCGCATCTATGGGTTTTCAAATTCCACGAAACTTGATGTGCGGCCTCGAAACGCTTCACTGAAGACGTTCGGACGATAACATACTATTGGGTGCATCTCTAAGCTAGACTGATGCCATAATTACTAAAATACCCCTGGAAAACTCTTTTTGGATTTTCGGGAGTTGCTGGCAATAACCCATGGCTGCTGGATCATCCAGGACTATGCTGGGAACATCAAACAGCAAGGCGTAATCGCCGCAATTCTTCAAATTGCGCGATTAACGCCGGGTTGCCGATAAACCAACGATTTTGCCGATTTACGGTCCGATAACCGATTTCCGCTCAAGAAAAGCCATCGGATCTCCAACGAAAAGCTTAGAGATCATGGGCACACAGCCCAAGATAGAACATGTGGTAACAATTGCATATAGACCCCTAGGGTTTCGTAAAATTACATAATTATATGCATTTTAGAGCCTTTTTCGCTCGTATAAATTTTTAGAACACTTTTAAATTGAACCGAGGCCACTAGCAAGTGGGCCTCAACATTCTAAACGCCGTGCTCACCATTTGGGAGCAGCATGAGACTTGAGGACAACTTCGGGTCAACCTTTCCTTAGGCAAATAGGTTAAACTTGCAATATTAACCTATCCACTTGCTCCACAACCCAACTATGGTGAGCATCATGCTCAAAAGGTCCAAGAAACTCAGATGCTCACCCCTGTGAAGTTGCAAAGTTGCTGGAACAGCTTAAGGAAGCAGCATGGCTCATTTAGAGCTTGGCACACTTGATTAACCAATCCCATCAGTCTTTCTTTGGACAAAAGTGAGCATCAAGCTTCGGGGACGGAGTAAAGGCTAGGGCTCACTATTGCGAAGTTAATTTACTGCTGGATAACATTAAGGATCAACCTTTCTCAAGATAGAGCTTAGCATGCTACTTCAACCAATCCACTCAGTCATTTTTCAAAAGAAGATGAGCATCAAGCTCCTGGGACTGAGGGAAGACAAGAGCTCACTAACTGAGGGTTGCGGAGTGGCCGGAGTGGCTAGCTGCCAGAGCAAGCTCGGCCATGGACACATGCATCTAGGGCTCAACTTTGGCCAACACAGTAGAACACTTGTTTTGGTGGCCAACAGAGGCAAGCACCAGCCCCAGTAGCTCGAGGGCATCCCCACGAGTGCAGCCAGGTTGGGCGCCGGAGCTCGGTTGCGGCGGATGGCCGGAGATAGGCCATACGGCCACCTTGGGCAGCAACCATGGCAACTTATTAACCAGGGTTTCTCAGGTGCAAAGGACAACACCACAAGCTTCCTCACATCATTTTGGGAAGGTCTTGGCATCTTTCCACCGGCGGCATGTGGCGGATGGCCGGCCGCCATTGTTGCGGCCAACCTAGCACCATTCATGGCGGATTCTCAACCGGCCTGCATGGTTCGCATGCAAGGGCACCAATGGGTCCCTCTTGACTCCATGAAGCTTGCTGGGTGCATGGCTGGCGGTGGGAGGCGGCACCGGCGCCGGAGCAAGGAGCTCGACCATCATGCAATAGCCTCCACGGATTCAATACTCCACCACAACCCTTCAAACTTTATGGAGATGATCCTAGGGTCCAACAGAAGGACCCGAGCATCTTCTTTCCCGTCGAAAGCCACCGGGTGCAAAGATAGCACGAGGCGGAGGGATTCTAGGGTTTCAGCGGTGCAAATGCACTGTCGGCAACCCGACGCTTTTCCGGCCGCGGGGTTGGGCAGGGAGAGTCCTCTGGCCAAGAAAACCGAAGGAAAGAGACCCTCACTTTTGCCGAAGTTGGAGAAGAAAGGATGAAGTCGGGTTGCCTTCTCCGGCGTCGCACGGCCACGGCACTTCTCGGGCTTCCTCGGGCTCGACTCTAGGACGTGGAAGAAGATCTCCAGAGGATCATAGAGGAGGAGAGTGAGGTTTGGTGTATCTTCTCCTCTCTCAATCCGAGCCCAAGTCTATACACCTTGGGGCTTGGTTTTCCCGGCCAAGCAGGTATGGGGAGAGGCAGGCATCGCTTGGGGAAGAGGAGAGGGAAGCTGAGGAGGCTGTGGTGGGACTTTTGTGACACCCCCGGAATTTGGATTAGTCCTATATATAAATGATATAATAGGACTAAATCTCTAACCCGGCTATAGCATTTTGGATGGTAGCAAAATCCAAGAGGAACATGAGAGTTAAGCGTGCTAGAGCTAGAGTAGTTCTAGGATGGGTGACCCCCTGGGAAGTGGGGCGTCACAGTTGGTATCAGAGCCATTCACCAGCCGGAAATGTGAGATGAGTCTCGGCTGAGCCAGGGTTATTTAGCGGGTAGAGCGAGGCTCCCCGGCTAATGACCGTTGTGAGTGGAGTGCAGCTCCTCACAAGGTCGGCTAAGGCTAGCGAAACGAGTCTCACATCGCCTGGTGCTTGTGAGTGTGCTTGAGCCTGACGTGGACGTCAGGGCTTAAAGGGGGGAAGAATGTGACACCCCCGGAATTTGGATTAGTCCTATATATAAATGATATAATAGGACTAAATCTCTAACCCGGCTATAGCATTTTGGATGGTAGCAAAATCCAAGAGGAACATGAGAGTTAAGCGTGCTAGAGCTAGAGTAGTTCTAGGATGGGTGACCCCCTGGGAAGTGGGGCGTCACAACTCTAGTCTGAGTAATGGTGGAGGCTCGGGCTCCCAAGGGCCATCTATGCATTTAGTGTATCTTTTGCATTTTTTTTTCACTTTAGTCCCTACACAAAGCCCTCTAGACCCCGAGCTCCCATCTGTAGCTCACTTTTGCAGAGATGTCCCTCCCCAAGAATTCCCAATCAAGATGGTACATAAAATATTAGGGTTCTTTAGGAAAAAACCCTATTTTTCACTATTTTTTACGTTTTACGAGGCACTAGGGTCGTCAAATAAAAAAACGGACTTCACCACGACGTTCGTCTCGACGAAACCTTTCAGGTAGCGTGTTTGGTTTCTCGAGTTTGCACTTCGATAAATTATCGATCCATCTTGTTTAGTGCAATTTACAATTTGGCACGCATTACGATGCCCTAGGCTCACCAAACAAAAAAATGGACTGCACTTGTAGTGTCCCTGGATCCCCTGTGTTTTTCCCCCTGTTTCGGGGTGTGGAACACCTATTATTGGTGTGTTGGGCCCCAACATGTCAAAGGGATGTGTTGATTTGGACTCAGTGAGGAATTGGGATCAAGCCTGACCTTCGGCCACCTTTGCCGAATTTTAGGAGTGGATTTAGGCTGAACGGAGGCCGTATTTGGATTCAGCGCGGAAAAACGCTTGAAAACGGCTATTTATTTATATTTTTCTGAGTCCGGATGCCCAAAAATGGACACCCGGAAGTTTTCGGTGCAAAATGGTGCATGGGGGGAAGCCGTGGACCGGCCAGGACACGTGGCGGCTCCTTATTGGGCCGGCGCACGCCTCCCGGTCCACGGAACGGGCCGCTGGTGCACGGTGGACTGGCGGGCCACGTGGCAGGCGCCGGTTGGCCCGGTGCAGCGCGCGCGGCGCATGGACCGCGCGCGGGCAGCTCGGGCAGGGGCGCGGCGCACGGTGCACCGGGGTGCGCCACGTGGCGGCCCCGGGTTAGACAGCGCAGGTGCGCGTGGTGCACCCGCGGGCGCGGGCCTGCGGCCGTACGCGCACGCGGGCGCAGGCGCGCAGCGGCGCGCCGGCTGGAGTGTCGGGCGGGAAAAGGGGGCGCCACGTGGCGCCACGCCACTGGCTGGCGCCACCCACCCTGTCGCCCCGCATGGGGAGCACGTGGCCGCACCCGGTTCGCCGGGCGCGCTGTCCCCTGTGTGGGGGACACGCGTCGCACACCGGGCCGGGTCGGACGGCCGCGCGGTCCGACCGGATCCCGTGTGCGGCATGGGCCGTAGTGGGCCGGGCTACTGTGTGGGCCCGGTTTCGGGGCCCGAAAGATTCAGGCGCCCGAAACCGGGACACAGATGTCTTTTTTTCAAAAGATTTTGTGGGCCTATAAATAGGCCTCCCCTCCCTCTTCTTTCGGATTTTTCCGAGAGTTAGAGAGTGAATGGGAGGGAGGGACCTTCAGAGAAGTTGATCATCTCCTTATTTTCTACCTCGTGGTGCGTTCCCAGATTTTTCGGAAGCTCGACCGCGACGATCCGGATTTTACAGTGTGCCTCGGTTTTCCCCCATTTCGGCCCGTTATCGTCGCATTTCAGTCCGAGGAGTCCCCTGCGCAGTACAGGAGTCCTTTTTCGACGATTTCTTTGCCGCTGTGTTCCTAAGAGGTAGGGCTTCGTTTTCCGTGTCGGTGGTTTCTCTGGATTCCGATTTCTTGGCACGGTTCCCGAGGTGTTTTGACCCCCCTTTTCTGTTTGGATTTTTGGACAGCGGCAACTTCGACGATTTATATCTTGGCGTAGGAATATCGGATCGAGGCGTTTAAAGAGTCGATTTGGGGCTACTTTTCGCGAGGAAGGCAACCGTGATTTTTCTGGGATTTTTGGAGCTCGAGACAGAGGTGAAATTCCTCGTGTTGCGTGCTGATTATAAAAAACAGCAAATCTGTGTTTGGGACTTGTAATTTTTACACCGTGTGCAATGTGTGTTGTTGTAGGACACTGTTTTCGGCAGACTGCATTTTTAGAGGACAGCGGACAGCGGGGTATTTCTTCGGGTGTTGTGCACGCTTTTCGAGGTGGGTGGTTGTGTTTCCCTCACTGTTGACTTGCGCACTAGGATTATTAAGTTGCCCCAATTTGAATGTTATAAGCTAATAGTTGATGTAAGAACCTGATATATTGACCCCTAAATTAAGTGGTAGCCTTAGGTGTTAAACTTGGGACATCATTATTGGACAGATGCTATATCCTTACCTTGCATGCAATTAATTTAAAATGCTAGCAGACAAGAGTAATCTTTTAAAATGAATATCAGATATTTTTCTACTACTTTTAAAAAGGACAATCGCATGCTTGTATGGACATCTAGTTAGGCCACTATTTATTGCTACACCTTCTTATTGGATCTGACTTAGGAGAAAACATGTGTAGTGATTCTCACTGTTATACTTATGCATGTTGCTCGAGTTCGAGCAGAGTTCTGGGATGGTGTAGTTGGGATCTTATGTATGGGACAGTTTAGACTGATTTATGGTTGTGGGGCTTAATGGCGACCGCGGATGTTAGGCGGTCGACCAGATGTGTTTATTTCTCCAGATTGGGATTTCTGGGTCTTGCGGCGACCGCGGATTTTGGGCGGTTGACCGGATATTTATTATCACATCAGATTGGAGATCGGGGTTGCATTAGTGGATGGAGTTTCCCACTTTGATCATAGTCTTGATCCAGTCCTGCTATTGAGAGATGTTGATGACAGGGTTACTATACTCGTGTGGGTCGCTCCCCTCGAGTGCCACTCCGGAGTAGGCTTTTTGGACCGTGACGGGTGCCGGTCAGTTGGACAGTTGTGAGTGATGACAGAGCAGGCAGTGCCAGTACCTCCTGGCCCTTTGATTGGGTTTCTTTGGGCAGTTAGCCTTATAGTTGCATATATATATATATATATATACAGTTATCTTTTTGGCACTGCATTTAGAGGCATAGTAGTGGTAGTTTTCTTTTTCAGCAGTCTTTATTGCATACCACTGTTTCTTCCTTTTTGCCTCTTATAGTCCTAGTGGGTTCGTCAGCATTTGAGGTTTTACCCACTAGGGGAGGCTACTGGTTTATCTAGTAGTTCTCACCCCCATAGTTGTTTTCTGTCTTCTCCCCTTTGTTTTGCAGAGTCATTTGCGGGAGCTGCTGGGCCATCAGCGGCTGATCGAGGTAAGAGGATTGCGGACTAGCTAGATCATCTATCCCGACAGTGAGAGTAGCTGGATTTTTTATTGTACCCCTTTTGTATCTCAGACTACAGTAGTTTACTTTTGGGTCTGGCTTTGGCCAGCTGGTTGTATATTTGTGGTGAGCTGGGAGTTTATTGTACTTTTATTTCAGCTTTTACTTTATTTCAGTCTGAGATTACTTCTAGTTCTTTTAGTTCAGCTCTGTTTATGCTCTTTTATTGTATCTCTTATATCTGAGCAGGTTACCGACGCTTCGTGTACACGGAAAATTCCGTGTGCACGGCGAATCTGTGGACGAGCCCGGGTTCTGGTTTACACCCGGGGCGTGACAGATTAAGTTGGTATCAGAAATTAGGGATAGGTCAGTTGGGACTTAGGAAATCCTAGGCTTTTGGCAGACCCTAGGATGATAGGGCGCGAGAGGCGTGACATTTCGCGAAAGTCGTTGATTTATTTATTGGACTCTTCCAGCGAGTGAAGAGGGATCGACATACCCAATTTCTGGTGGACCGTTATGTTGGCTGCAGACAACTTAAAGTCACAGAAATTGGGGGATGTCTTTGACTTTCGCTAGATTGGGTCGTGTGGGGTTATGTTACTGACTCGTGATTTCTTGTGGCAGGATGCCTCCCCGACGTCGGATCCCTACTCGGGGTGCCCCTACACCCCCCTATTGAGCCGGAGCGGACGGGATCCACTGAGATTAGTGAGCTGCGGGCCATGATGGCCCAATTGGCAGAGAGCCATCGTCAGCAGCAGTAGAGGATTGATCAGTTACTTGCCCAGCGTGAGG
This sequence comes from Tillandsia fasciculata, assembly GCA_029168755.2. Lineage (NCBI taxonomy): Eukaryota > Viridiplantae > Streptophyta > Magnoliopsida > Poales > Bromeliaceae > Tillandsia > Tillandsia fasciculata. The sequence continues at coordinate 22,715,025 of CM054940.1, forward strand.
CACCACCCCCTGTTGTTCAGGAGGTTCCCGCACCACCTGTTGTACCTTTGGCACCGTCGGCACCATCATCGAGCAGTGGGGCGCCGGGAGCGATTCGGCCATTGACCCCGGCCGAGGAGCAGGAGATTGCGGAGAAGCTTACTCAGTTCTGCCAGAGGGGACGACCTAGGTATTCTGGGCGGAGTACTCACCCTTGGGAGATCGGGACCTGGTTAGCATCAATGGAGAAGTTGTTTCGGGACTTCTTCATTGACCCGAGATTCAGGGTACATTTGGCGGTGCATTGCTTAGAGGGGGATGCTGACGCATGGTGGCATCGGGTTGAGCCTTTGGATTTTCAGATTACCCGACAGCTACCCTGGTCGGAGTTCAAGAGGATGATCCTTGATACTTACTTCTCCACGAGTGTGAAGAAAAAGCTGGAAGATGACCTGAAGAATCTTCAGCAGGACGAGCGGACAGTTTGGGACTACTTTCAGGAGTTTACACGGTTGCTCAACTGTGTACCTTATGTTGCTAGGGATGGACCACACCAGGTGGAGCTATTTGAGACAGGTCTGCGCCCAGAGATCTATACGTTAGTGCATGCCCAGAGGCTACAGACCTTGGAGGAGGCAGCGGAGCATGCGCAGTGGGTGGAGAGGGGAGGCCACATGGTTGCCAGACGTAGAGGGATGGTAGCTTAGAGCTCCGACAGAAAGCGACCAGCCCAGGATGAGGGGGGACAGGCCAGTACTTGGAGGCCGCCCCGACCGCCACCGCCTCAGTTCCCGGGCCGTGGGCGTTCGGAGCGGCGAGGGCCTGGTGGATCCCAGAGGCCCCCGCAGTAGCAGCAGCAGCAGCAGAGATCGCAGTCGTCGCAGCGCGGGTCTCAGCGGCAGCCACAGCGACAGAGGCAGTCTCAGCAGCAGCAGTCCCGACAGTCACGGGCTCCCAGCAGTTGTATCTTTTGTGGAGGTCCGCACTTCCCCGGCACCTGCGACCAGCGGTGGGGTCGCTGCTACGGATGTGGACAGCCAGGGCACATTCGAGCTTCGTGCCCCTTTTCGACCTCAGCCGCCCCTTCTTCAGCATCTGCCCCATCATCATCGCAGCAGCGGTCGACGGCTCAGCGGCCTTATGCCCCAGCGAGCAGGCCCTCTTCTTCCCATCCCACAGATTATCGCCCTCCGGCCCAGAGTGGGCGAGTGTATGCTGCGCAGGTAGAGGATTCTTCAGCAGCAGACCATGTGGTGGCAGGTATCACCTTACTCTCTGGCATTAGGACTCGTACTTTATTTGATACTGGAGCATCCCATTCTTTCATTAGTAGATCTTTTGCATCATTACATGGGTTAGAGGTAGGACTTTTGCCACGTGCACGAGAGGTTCAGATTCTCGATCACACTTTGCACGTGGAGGAGTGTTGTTGGTCCTGCCCGATGCAGATCGAGTCCTGGATTATGCCAGCAGACCTGTTGGTCTTGAGACAGCTGAGGGACTTTGATGTGGTTCTCGGGATGGACTGGCTGGCTCGGTATTTCGCGACTATTGATTGTGCCGAGAGGACTGTCACTTTTAGAGAGCCAGGCCAGGAGGTGTTGGTATACCGGGGATGTCAGAGTGCTTTCTTTGCCTCTATAGTTTCGACTTCCCGAGCGAGGCGGATGATTCATCGAGGATGTGTAGCCTTTTTGGCTAGTGTGGTTGAGGGGCCTACGGCGGCACCGGGACTCGGGGATATTCCTATTATTCGCGAGTTTCCGGATGTGTTTCCACCTGAGCTGACTAGTATGCCGCCCGACAGGGAGATCGAGTTTGTGATTGACGTAGTTCCAGGAACTACGTCAATCTCTAAGGCTCCTTACCGGATGGCACCGGCTGAGCTGCGAGAGCTTAAGGCACAGCTACAAGATTTGATGGATAAGGGCTTTATTAGGCCCAGTGTGTCACCCTAGGGAGCGCCGGTGCTATTCGTGAAGAAGAAGGATGGGTCACTTCGACTGTGTGTGGACTATAGGCAATTGAATAAAGTGACCATAAAAAACAAGTACCCTCTGCCGCGCATCGATGATCTATTTGATCAGCTGCAAGGGTCTTGTGTCTTCTCTAAGATCGATCTACAGTCTGGTTACCACCAACTGAAGGTGAAGGCCGAGGATATTCCTAAGACTGCTTTCATATCTCGGTACGGGCATTATGAGTCTACAGTGATGCCGTTTGGGTTGACTAATGCCCCTGCCGCTTTTATGGACTTAATGAACAGGATATTTCGGCCCTTTCTGGATCGTTTTGTGGTGGTGTTCATTGATGATATCCTTGTTTACTCCCGGAGCGAGGCCGAGCATGAGGAGCACTTGAGAACTGTGCTACAACTTCTACGAGAGAAGAAGTTGTATGCCAAGCTGGCAAAGTGCGAGTTTTGGCTGCGGGAGGTAGCTTTCTTGGGCCACGTGATTTCCGCCGCTGGTGTGGCTGTAGACCCGGTGTAGAGTCCTGGCGTTCCCTTGCCCTTGTATACCCCCTTTTTATCTTGACGGGACTGGTAGGAAAACTTTTCACCGCTTTGGGCAATGGACTGACCGGAGCCGCTAGAATTTTTTCTGCGTTTGAGTTCGAAGAACGGAGGGCGGCAAAGCGAACGGATTCGGATTCCGACTTACGGATCTCCCGGAATGGGGGTCAAAGCGTTTGCTTTGAGTGGTGCATCGGAATCCATGCTAGGTGGCTGGTACGCTTTTCGAGGCGATCGGACTTTCCTTTTTTTATGTCAGTGGGTTATTTTATCTTTTGGGTGGTACCTCGACCTTTCGGTTTTTCGTTTAGGGTCCTAATTTAATATTTTTTTTAGTTGACTACGGTGGGGCAGAAATTCGAGAATTTTTGGGCTGATCATCGGGACTTGCGGATATTTTTTTGGTACTAGAGCTCGCAAAACGGTGAACGGAGGCGCGATCGGATTCGAATTTCGACTCCCGGATCTCCCAGAATTAATTTTTGAAGTTTGGACCCCTTTTTAGGTGCTCCGGGATCTGTGCGAGCGTTTGACACGCTTTTCGAGACAATCTTAGCCGTCGGTTTTTATTTCGGCAATTTTAGGGTTTCTTTACAATCGGGGGGGGGGGGGGGTCGTAGGGTTTTTCCCTCCTTGGTTTCTCTCTTGACAGCTAGGGTTTAAGGCGGCCCCGTTAAGAAAGGGAAGGGGAAAAACCCCGATTCATATTTCCTCTCTTTTCAACCGAGGGCGTGAGGAACCGAGACGGAGACGAGGAGAAGGAAGGACGATCGCACGCCCTGCGGAATCCGGCGAAAGAGAGCGGGACGATCCTCTTCCTTCCTCCCTCACCGGCGAAAACAAGGTGAGCGGTTCGGGTCTTCCTGGTTATCTTTTTCGGTATAAGATTCTCTTTCTTTTCGTGTTGCGTGCGAGGCATGTTGCCGAACGGGAGGCCGCCGCCGCCGTTGTTAAACGGGAGGCCGCCGCCGCCGCTACCATGTTCGCGGGGTCGTCGCCGGAGTCGCACGGGAGCGAAAACGGAGAGAAAACGCGAAAACTAGGGCTCACTGTGCTGTCCGTACGGCCGCGGTCCACAGGCCCCGGCGTGCACCCGGTGCACGCCCCGCAGCCTCGGAGGTGCAGACCCGGCGCACGAAACCGTGCGCCGGGCTGCTCACCGTGCGCGGTGCACGCTCCAGGCGTGCACCCGGCGCACGCATCGGTAGCCAGAGCCGCGGACCCGGCGCACGCTTTCGTGCGCCGGCCCGGCCCGCTCGGGTGCGGTGCACGCTACGGCGTGCACCCGGTGCTCACCGCAGGCCCCTGTGGCCGTTAGCCCGGTGCACGCTCGTGTCGTGCACCGGCCCGGCCCAGGATGCGCGGTGCACGCTTCCTGCGTGCACCCGGCGCATGCCGCGCAACCGCCGACGCTGTAAACCCGGTCCACGCCTGGACGTGCACCAGCCTTCAGCCAAAGAGCCCAGAAGCCCCGTTTTTAGCCCGTTTCGCGCCGTTTTTGAGTGTTTTTAACCACGAAGATGTTTTTAACAAGTATAATCTTTATTGTAGCTATCTGGGCACACGGCGAGGGTGTTTTAGTTGGAGTTTCCACACGTCTTCTCCTTCGTGTTTGAGGTGGGTTTTATTTTGGTACTTAGCGCCGATTTCCGGCGGTCGTTTTTACTCCTGATTTTACGTGATGTTGCTAAACATGATAGCGGTTATAGTTTTTACTCCTGATCTTACATGATGTTGCTAAACATGATAGCGGATATAGTTTTTACTCCTGATCTTACATGATGTTGCCAAACATGATAGCGGATATAGTTGTTACTCCTGAGTTTACATGATGTTGCTAAACATGATAGCGGTTATAGTTTTACTCCTGATTTTCACATGATGTTGCTAACATGATAGTGGTTATAGCTTTACTCTTGATTATATATTATGATGCTAACATGATAGCGGTTATGGTTACTTTGCTCGAGGCTGCAACACGCGCACCCGCGGTTTGGCCACCGCGAAGGGTGCGCTTTTCCGGAAAAGCGGTCTATAACCCGTGTATACCCACGAGGTGACGTAGTGGGGCCCCTGTAGTTGTGGGGTTTGAGGCGCCGAGGTGCGAGCGGTGCGACCCGTCGGTTTAGTTGCCCGACGTGGTCGGGTTTTGCAGGTACGGTGCGACCCGTCGGTTTAGTTGCCCGACATGGTCGGGTATTGCAGGTACGGTACGGCCCGCCGGTTTAGTTGTCCGACGTGGTCGGGTATTGCAGGATACAGGGGTACAGGTTATCTTTTCCCTCTTGGGAGGGTGGTTGCTCCGGTTTGCTTTACGGTTTGTTTTACTATTTTTCCTGCTCTACTATTGTTATTCGTCACTGACTTCCCACTTCGTGACAGGGTCCAGACGGGGGGAGAGGTAGGCGACGGTGAGGACGGGGCAGGAGCTTCTGGGTCGCTGGGGACCCCGGATTGTCTTTCCTTTTTCTATCTTTGCATTTCATTCACATTTGTAGTTCTTTGTGTGGTTTTCGATACCCTTGTGGGGTCGGTGTGGATGTCGGCATGGTCTCTATTTGGTAGTTCTCTTATGTATTTATCTTTCCTTTCACTTCTGTTGGCCGTTTGGAAAAGAAAAAGAAAAACCAAAGAAAAGATTGCGAAAACTGTTTTCAAAAATTTAAGTGTCGTGTGGGCACTGATTTCAAAACCCTGTGGATTTATGGATTGTGGAAACGAATTTCAAAACTCAAGTGTCGTGTGGGCACTGTTTTCAAACCCTGTGGATTTATGCTGTTTTCGAACGCGTTTTCAAACTCTGGGTGCCGGGTAGGCGCCGTTTTCAACGACTGTGGATTTATCCTTTTAAAAATCTCTTGGCCGTGCTTTTTACTCAGTTATGGTACATAGTTGTATGTTAGAACTGTTGTGATTGAATGGATGATTGCGTTTGGGACTTGTATTAGCTGCTACGCCGTGCATATACAGAGGAGACTCTGTCCGTTTGCAGAGTGATTCTGTGTATGCGGCGGGTCTGGGCATGCGCCGGGGAAGAAGGTTTATTTTTCAAAAAAAAAAAATTTACGCGCCAAATGAGTACTTTTTGTGAACCGTTTCCACTAAAACAAACCCCCGGGGCGTGACACCCGGCGAAGATTGAGGCAGTTCGTGATTGGCCCCGACCGACGACTGTATCAGAGGTGCGCAGCTTCATAGGTTTAGCTGGTTATTATCGTCGGTTTGTGGAAGGCTTTGCGAAGCTTTCCACACCTCTCACTCGGTTGGCACGTAAAGGAGTTAAGTTTATCTGGAGTGAGGACTGCCAGAGGAGCTTTGAGGAGCTGAAGGATAGATTGATGACCGCTCCTATCCTTTCCCTCCCTGTTATGGGGAAAGGATATGTGATCTACAGCGACGCATCGCACAGTGGACTCGGTTGTGTGTTGATGCAGGAAGGGAGGGTAATTGCTTATGCATCGAGACAGCTCAAGGATTACGAGAAGAATTACCCTACCCATGACTTGGAGCTCGCTGCCGTGGTGTTTGCACTGAAGCTTTGGCGCCATTACCTGTATGGAGAGCATTGTGAGATCTACACCGACCACAAGAGCTTAAAGTATCTGTTCACTCAGAAGGAGCTGAACTTGAGGCAGCGCAGGTGGTTGGAGCTACTAAAGGATTATGATGTGGACATTTTTTACCACCCGGGCAAGGCTAATGTGGTCGCTGATGCATTGAGCAGGAGAGCCGTACAGAGTTTGTCTATGTTGATCACAGACCAGGCGCCGCTATTAGAGGAGATGAGACGGCTCGAGATAGAGGTTGTGTCCCCTGGGGTCTCTGCTAGACTGACGTCTTTAGTCGTGCAGCCCACTCTGCTGGACAGGATCGGGGAGAAACAGAGTGAGGACCCCCACTTGACCAGGATTCGAGATCAGATTTCGAGCGATCAGTCAGGGGACTTTACAGTGGATGCTGCGGGAGTACTGAGGTATAAGGACCGAGCATGTGTGCCAGTGGATGCTGAGATCAGAGAGCAGATATTGAGAGAGGCCCATTATACACCTTATACCCTTCATCCTGGAGGGACTAAGATGTATAAGGACCTCAAGACACATTTCTGGTGGAATGGCATGAAGAGGGATATCGGGAGATTTGTGGCTCAGTGTTTAACTTGTCAGCAGGTAAAAGCTGAGCATCGAGTGCCAGCTGGCAAGTTACAAAGTCTCCCAATCCCCGAGTGGAAATGGGACCACATTACGATGGATTTCGTGGTCGGATTGCCGAGAGCACAGGGTGGAGCTGATGCTATCTGGGTAGTTGTGGATCGACTTACCAAGTCAGCGCACTTTTTGCCTATGCAGACTACTTGGCCACTCGAGCGACTAGCCCAGTTATACCTTGATGAGATAGTGAGGTTGCATGGAGTACCCGCCTCCATTGTGTCAGATAGAGATCCGAGGTTTGCCTCGCGTTTCTGGAGGAGTTTGCAGACCGCCTTGGGGACCCAGCTCAGATTCAGTATAGCTTTTCATCCACAGACTGATGGGCAGTCAGAGCGGACTATACAGATCTTGGAGGACATGCTGAGGGCTTGCGTCTTGGATTTCGGCGGAGGTTGGATTCGACACGTATCTTTGGTTGAGTTTGCGTACAACAACAGCTTCCAAGCGAGCATACAGATGGCTCCGTTTGAAGCGTTGTATGGACGCAAGTGTCGATCACCACTTTATTGGAGTGACGTAGGCGAGAAACGGACCTTGGGGCCAGATATACTGCTAGAGGCAGAGGAGAAGATCCGGGTGATTCGACAACATCTTTAGACCGCTCAGAGTCGACAGAGGAGCTATGCTGATGTTTGGCGACGAGACTTAGAGTTTCAGGTTGGAGATCATGTATTTTTGAAAGTCTCGCCGTCCAAAGGGATAAGGAGGTTTGGCATTCGCGGGAAACTCAGTCCCCGATACATTGGACCCTTTGAGATATTGGAGCGTATCGGGCCAGTTGCGTACCGACTTGCACTTCCCCCGAGACTTGCTGGTGTCCACGATGTTTTTCATGTTTCCACTCTGAGGAGGTACGTCTTCGACCCGTCGCACGTCATCGACTTTGCACCACTCGAGATCACAAGGATTTGAGATATGAGGAGCGCCCACTGCGGATTCTAGATCAGGAGATGAAAGAATTGCGCAATCGGACCATCCCCTATGTGAAGATCCTTTGGAGCAATCATGATGAGCGCAAGGCGACGTGGGAGCTCGAGTTAGAGATGATGGACGCCTACCCCTACCTGTTCGAGGCTCAGGATTGAGGTATGATTTTCGTTTCGAGGACGAAACTTTTGTTAGTGGGGGAGGATGTAGTGTCCCTGGATCCCCTGAGTTTTTCCCCCTGTTTCGGGGTGTGGAACACCTATTATTGGTGTGTTGGGCCCCAACATGTCAAAGGGATGTGTTGATTTGGACTCAGTGAGGAATTGGGATCAAGCCTGACCTTCGGCTGCCTTTGCCGAATTTTAGGAGTGGATTCAGGCTGAACGGAGGCCGTATTTGGATTCAGCGCGGAAAAATGCTTGAAAACGGCTATTTATTTAAATTTTTCTGAGTCCGGATGCCCAAAAAGGACACCCGGAAGTTTTCGGTGCAAAATGGTGCATGGGGGGAAGTCGTGGACCGGCCAGGACACGTGGCGGCTCCTTATTGGGCTGGCGCACGCCTCCCGGTCCACGGAACGGGCCGCTGGTGCACGGTGGACCGGCGGGCCACGTGGCAGGCGTCGGTTGGCCCGGTGCAGCGCGCGCGGCGCATGGACCGCGCGCGGGCAGTGCGGGCAGGCCGGGCAGGCGGGGGGCAGGGGCGCGGCGCACGGTGCACCGGGGTGCGCCACGTGGCGGCCCCGGGTTGGACGGCGCAGGTGCGCGCGGTGCACCCGCGGGCGCGCGCCTGCGGCCGTACGCGCACGCGGGCGCAGGCGCGCAGGAGGCGCGCCGGCTGGCGTGTCGGGCGGGAAAAGGGGGCGCCACGTGGCGCCACGCCACTGGCTGGCGCCACCCACCCCGCCGCCCCGCATGCGGGGCACGTGGCCGCGCCCGGTTCGCCGGGCGCGCTGTCCCCTGTGCGGGGGACACGAGTCGCACACGGGGCCGGGTCGGACGGCCGCGCGGTCCGACCGGATCCCGTGTGCGGCGTGGGCCATAGTGGGCCGGGCTACTGTGTGGGCCCGGTTTCGGGGCCCGAAAGATTCGGGCGCCCGAAACCGGGACACAGATGTCTTTTTTTCAAAAGATTTTGTGGGCCTATAAATAGGCCTCCCCTCCCTCTTCTTTCAGATTTTTTCGAGAGTTAGAGAGTGAATGGGAGGGAGGGACCTTAAGAGAAGTTGATCATCTCCTTATTTTCTACCTCGTGGTGCGTTCCCAGATATTTCGGAAGCTCGACCGCGATGATCCGGATTTTACAGTGTGCCTCGATTTTCCCCTATTTCGGCCCGTTATCGTCGTATTTCAGTCCGAGGAGTCCCCTGCACAGTACAGAAGTCCCTTTTCGACGATTTCTTCACCGCTGTGTTCCTAAGAGGTAGGGCTTCATTTTCCGTGTTGGTGGTTTCTCTGGATTCTGATTTCTTGGCACGGTTCCCGAGGTGTTTTGACCCCCCTTTTTCTGTTTGGATTTTTGGACAGCGGCAACTTCGACGATTTATATCTTGGCGTAGGAATATCGGATCGAGGCGTTTAAGGAGTCGATTTGGGGCTACTTTTCGCGAGGAACGCAACCGTAATTTTTTTGGGATTTTTGGAGCTCGGGACAGAGGTGAAATTTCTCGTTTTTCATGCTGATTATAAAAAACAGCAAATCTGTGTTTGGGACTTGTAATTTTTACACCGTGTGCAATGTGTGTTGTTGTCGGACACTGTTTCCGGCAGACTGCATTTTTAGAGGACAGCGGACAGCGGGGTATTTCTTCGGGTGTTGTGCACGCTTTCCGAGGTGGGTGGTTGTGTTTCCCGCACTGTTGACTTGCGCACTAGGATTATTAAGTTGCCCCAATTTGAATGTTATAAGCTAATAGTTGATGTAAGAACCTGATATATTGACCCCTTAATTAAGTGGTAGCCTTAGGTGTTAAACTTGGGACATCATTATTGGACAGATGCTATATCCTTACCTTGCATGCAATTAATTTAAAATGCTGGCAGACAAGAGTAATCTTTTAAAATGAATATCAGATATTTTTCTACTACTTTTAAAAAGGACAATCGAATGCTTGTATGGACATCTAGTTAGGCCACTATTTATTGCTACACCTTCTTATTGGATCTGACTTAGGAGAAAACATGTGTAGTGATTCTCACTGTTATACTTATGCATGTTGCTCGAGTTCGAGCAGAGTTCTGGGATGGTGTAGTTGGGATCTTATGTATGGGACAGTTTAGACTGATTTATGGATGTGGGGCTTAATGGCGACCGCGGATGTTAGGCGGTCGACCAGATGTGTTTATTTCTCCAGATTGGGATTTCTGGGTCTTGCGGCGACCGCGGATTTTGGGCGGTTGACCGGATATTTATTATCACATCAGATTGGGGATCGGGGTTGCATTAGTGGATGGAGTTTTCCACTTTGATCATAGTCTTGATCTAGTCCTGCTATTGAGAGATGTTGATGACAGGGTTACTATACTCGTGTGGGTCGCTCCCCTCGAGTGCCACTCCGGAGTAGGCCTTTTGGACCGTGACGGGTGCCGGTCAGTTGGACAGTTGTGAGTGATGACAGAGCAGGCAGTGCCAGTACCTCCTGGCCCTTTGATTGGATTTCTTTGGGCAGTTAGCCTTATAGTTAGCCTTATAGTTGGATCTTTTTGGCACTGCATTTAGAGGCATAGTAGTGGTAGTTTCCTTTTTCAGCAGTCTTTATTGCATACCACTGTTTCTTCCTTTTTGCCTCTTATAGTCCTAGTGGGTTTGTCAGCATTTGAGGTTTTACCCACTAGGGGAGGCTACTGGTTTATCTAGTAGTTCTCACCCCCATAGTTATTTTCTGTCTTCTCCCCTTTGTTTTGCAGAGTCATCTGCGGGAGCTGTTGGGCCATCAGCGGCTGATCGAGGTAAGAGGATTGCGGACTAGCTAGATCATCTACCCCGGCAGTGAGAGTAGCTGGATTTTTTATTGTACCCCTTTTGTATCTCAGACTACAGTAGTTTACTTTTGGGTCTGGCCTTGGCCAGCTGGTTGTATATTTGTGGTGAGCTGGGAGTTTATTGTACTTTTATTTCAGCTTGTACTTTATTTCAGTCTGAGATTACTTCTAGTTCATTTAGTTCAGCTCTGTTTATACTCTTTTATTGTATCTCTTATATCTGAGCAGGTTACCGACGCTTCGTGTACACGGAAAATTCCGTGTGCACGGCGGATCTGTGGACGAGCCCGGGTTCTGGTTTACACCCGGGGCGTGACAGCACTATTATTCTCATAATGGTGAAATCGTTCAAATTGCGTATCTGGATCGTCCGATTCGGACTCCAGACGGTCGATTGGCCGATGTCGGCCGAGGGGCTATTTAACTTATAGTGTTACTATTCACCTTTAAGTCATCCACTGTTACAACTGTATCGGCTAATACAGTCGTCATTAGCCACTGAAACTTTTTTAAACTCAAAAACTTTATTCATTTAAATTTTAAATTTCTCGAGTATTACATCACCCACACCTTATTTAAGTTTCGTCCCCGAAACTTAAATACAACTAAGAATCAAATAAATGAGGAAAATGCTCCTACATGTCAGACTCGCGCTCCCAAGTCGCTTCGCGTTCCTCAAGATTCTCCTATTGTATCTTCACATAGGGGATCGTCTTATTCCTCTGTTTCTTGTCAGACAATTTATCGGGGCGGCAATGTTGGAAAGCCCCTTGACAATTGTCGACAATAGCCCAACCAGACCAAGAAACTATGAACTTGGTCAATTTCTTTAACTCCCCAAATATTCGGACTAGGTTTTATCGTTCACAAAACTTAACAGATCTGGTTTGGACATGTTATCCAATTTCTATAGCTTAACAAAGGTGTTCCCAATATCGAACTTATTCGAATACTCAGGATTTGAAAAGCAAGCTTGACAGCCCACTAACTAGGATGCGGGTCCAACATATTCACAACGACAATCAATCGCATGGTACCAACACTGTCGAGAAACAACTCCAAAGGCTACACAAATAGATCCAATATGGATATTCCCATTTATAGGATAGAGTATTTTCTCAGCTCTTTTGACAGTACGTTGTCTGCAGCCAACGTGCCTATCAAAAGAAAAGTGAAATACTATAGATCTGTCGCCAACATCTAATTGGGGTCACAACTCTCATCAGAAGGTATACCGCATACCTCTCAACTCAATCTCTATGTCGATAGTATGACCTATATCAAGGTCACTACCACCTCGTGGTCATGTGTGCCACCCTGGACCCGGCCATTATAGCTGCCACGATGGGGATCTTGCCCCTGTGGTGGGATCCGCCATCCCTTCCAGCCGACTTGGGTCGGCCTTGGCTTCTTTTGGCCGTAGGTTCCTCGCGAAACTCTCTGGATACGAGAGTCTCGTTCCTCTTTCTTGTCATCTTTTCCAGAAGACTGTCTGTCGCCGGTGAGCCTGGTGATCCGTGCCGGCACCAAAGTCTATGAAGGCAAGCCGTTTCTTTGTCTCCTTCGGTATCTTGGTGAGTAAGGCATTCCAATCTCCGCCTATCATTTTGGCCTTACATTGGATGCAAAGCGGAAACCTGTCACAGGGCGACTCCCTTTCCGCGGGAGACTCGAGCCCCTGTACCGGCCCTTTCCCTTTGGGGTCTGTGACACCCCCGGAATTTGGATTAGTCCTCTATATAAATGATATAATAGGACTAAATCTCTAATCCGGCTATAGCATTTTGGATGGTAGCAAGATCCAAGAGGAACATAAGAGTTAAGCGTGCTAGAGCTAGAGTAGTTCTAGGATGGGTGACCCCCCCTGGGAAGTGGGGCGTCACAGTTGGTATCGGAGCCATTCACCAGCCGGAAATGTGAGATGAGTCTCGGCTGAGCCAGGGTTATATAGCGGGTAGAGCGAGGCTCCCCGGCTAATGACCGTTGTGAGTGGAGTGCAGCTCCTCACAAGGTCGGCTAAGGCTAGCGAGACGAGTCTCACATCGCCTGGTGCTTGTGAGTGTGCTTGAGCCTGACGTGGATGTCAGGGCTTAAAGGGGGGAAGAATGTGACACCCCCGGAATTTGGATTAGTCCTCTATATAAATGATATAATAGGACTAAATCTCTAATCCGGTTATAGCATTTTGGATGGTAGCAAGATCCAAGAGGAACATAAGAGTTAAGCGTGCTAGAGCTAGAGTAGTTCTAGGATGGGTGACCCCCCTGGGAAGTGGGGCGTCACAGGGTCGACCGTGCTCACTTGCGCAGCATGCGGGGGCCTAAATATTGGTCGCGTCGCCTGCCCAGCCTCCATGCCGGAGGTGTTGTAGATAACCTCCTTCACCTAAGCTCGTACTTCGTTGGGCTTCTCTAGGAATGCTGGGTATGCTGCTTGCGTCTGAGGAGGCGTTGGCCCATATTGACCAACTTGCTATTGAGGAGGTCTCGGAAGGGGGACCCGCCCGTCTATTCCGGCCGCAGCCGTCGCGGTGAACACGGCCTGGGATACCAGGGCCGCCGGCTGAGCCGAAGGAGGTGGCGGGCCTTGGCGGTTCGCCTGATTTTAAGGCGGTCCCTATGGAGGGACCTGCCAGACTTCTCTGCCCCCAGCCATTTCGGTGAGTCCGGCCTGGGGTATCGGAATCGCCGACTGCGCCGGGGGAGGCGGTGGCCCGCGGAGGCCAACCAGTTGTGCCACCATCGGTACTTGGCCTTCTTCCAGTGGTTGGGCCATGCAGACTGGCGCTGCTTGTGAGGACCCGAATTCCAACGTAAGGATTACTATTGCATCAGCAGCTTATGGAGGCCTATATGGTGTGTCAGCGGTGTTTGTGCGCAAATTAGACACAAGTGATGGACTCTGTGCGTAAAATGTATCACGAGTGTATTCGGATTCCCCCGTAGAATTTTAGAAGTGGTTTCGCGTGAAACGAACATTAGATTTGGATTCAGCGTGAAAAAACGATGGAAATCGACTATGTGGTTGTATTTTTCGGAGTTCGGACGCCTGAAGATTTTAGGGTTTTCGGGTGCACGGTGGATTGGTAGACCAAGGGGGTGCCACATGGCGGCTCCTCATTGGCGCCGTACGCCACGTGGCGGAGTTGGAGGTGCGGCGCAGTGGGCCCGGCCCACGGGAGCAGGCGCGGGCAGCGCGCGGACCGGGCAGGCGCGCGGGCGAGCACGGTGCAGTGGGGGCGTGTGCCACGTGGCGTCTTTCTAGTGGTTCGCATTGGACGCGTGGCAGCAGGGGAGTGGCTTGCGCATCAGGTGCGATCCACGGTGTCAGGTGTGGGAGCCTCGGGATGCGTGTGCAGCAAGGCACGGGTGGTGCGGCAGCGCGCACGTGGGCGCGGCGACCGATGTGTTGGGCGCGCCACGCGTCAGCGCTCGCGCGGGCCACGCGGCGCAATGCGGGAGGTGGGCTTCGCTGTTTGCTGTGCAGGGGCGACGTGTCGCGTGGAGGTTGATTCGGGCGCTGCGCAGGGGAGGTTTTCGGCGGCACTATGTGCGCCCGGAACTTCCGAGCGCTCGGAAATTGCACCCCAAAGTGCATTTTTCCTTCGGATTTCAGCCTATAAATAGGCATTGGGTGTCCTTTGTGTGGGATTTTGGCAGTTCTGGGAGCCTCCTTTCTGCAGATCACTTCACCATCTTCTCCTCCACACTTTGATGGACCTTGGGTATTTTTGGAGGCCGCGGCATTGGTGTTTTCTGCGACACGGCGCACTTCGACGCTCTTCGTTTTTCGCTTCTACCGTCACTTTTCAGTGTGCGAGGCCCCCTGAGCTACCCCGATGGAGTTTTGAGCCGGTTTTCATGGCAGCGCGTTCACGAGAGGTACGCCCTTGATTTCTGTGTCGATCGCTCTACTCCGTTTCGAGTTTTTGGTGGTGTTCCCAAGGTACCTTTTGACCCCTTATACTGTTGCGAGGTATTAGGACAGCGGTGGAGTAATATTGGTATTTCTCGTCCTACGGGCATCGGATCGGGGCGTATGAGGACTCGATCGACATCTACGCTTCGAGAGGAACGCGACCGTATTTTTATTGGAATTTTTAGAGGACACTTCGAAGGTGATAATTAAGCTTCTTTGGGACTGATTTTTCTGCAGGCTTGTGCACATGAGGAAGTTGGCTTACCGCGTTGTTCTAATTGTTTCTTAGCCTACAGGTGTCGGAACGAGGTGTATAAGTACTCGATTTGGATCTACTCGTCGCGAGGATCGCAACCGTGATTTTTTCTGGATTTTTCGGAGGACTGCACGCAGGTGAAAATCCCCTTTCTCTTTGCTGGATCGTAAAAATAGCAAACGTTGTTTGGTGTGTGTGGGGTATTGATTAGTGTGCTGTGGTTGTGATGTTGGTTGGAGCAGAGGCTTTTGCGACTGAGTACCGAGGGTGCAGTTTCGGCGGTTTTTGATAGTGAGTGACTGCGCACTTCACCGACTTTAGCTTTGCCTGCGAAAAGCGATTCTGGTGGGTTGCTTCGTCTCCAGAACCGGTGGACGGTTCTCTAATTCTATCTGTTAGAATGCATGCATATTTAGGGTACAATTTATGTGATTGAGGGGTAAGCTTAGAAATGGTAATTGTATAAGGAATTGCATGATTTATTCGTGTTATGTCATATGACAATTGCAATAGTGGATATCCTTGTGGATGGTTAATGTAAGCTTACCCAAGGGAAGGGAATGTTATCCTCTATGATTGATAGCATGCATGATTAATGTACAACCAATATGAGTGAGATGTAAGTATGGGAATTGGCCTAGATCATGTGGATTGATGCTTACTTGATCATTATACATGTTTTAGAGGATTTGAGATCTAGCATATTGTAGAGGGCTATGTTCATTTTATACTAGATGAGATAGAGATCATCCTCGTTTACCCATTGGCATATTTATGCGGGATTGATTTATTATAGTAGCGATTTATTAGCATGCCATGTTAGCACATAGCCTTTCATGAGGATTGATCATTCGAGGGGACAGGATGATATATCTATGTGCGGCTACTACTCTGAGGAATTATTATGGATCGTGGATTATGGACAGGTGTAGTTCATTAGCGATTTTGGCATGTTGGTTATACCTATGTAGAGCTACTTTTGACATACTCTTACTTCTATCTTCCTTGAGGATACTTGCATACTTGTATGGACATCTAGATAGGCCATCTTTTACTGCTGCACTTCATGATTGGGACTTGACTTAGGAGAAACCATCCTTGTTTCTTTTCTCATTTTTTTGACAGTCTTGTGGTTCATGTTGCTCGGGATCGAGCAGGGATTTGGGATAGTGTAGCCGGGATCTTGGAGTCAGGCGGATCTGTTGGAGAGGCCGGGCCGCAGTTTCGACCCCGGGGCGTGACAGATTAGAGTGGTATCAGAGCCTAGGTTGTAGGTCATGGTGGACTTAGAAACCGTAGGCATATCGTTTGACACTTGGATGACTTCGTGAGAGTCGTGATTTATGGCGAGAGTCCTGATTGAGTTTTATGCCTTTCCCAAGGGACGGGATGAGTGATTGGCATGTTTATTCTCCTAAGTGATTATGTTGGCTGCAGACAACATAATGCTGTGGATTGGGTGACATGCTTTAGACTTTCGCTAGATTGGGTCGAGTGGTTGTGTGCTGTTTTGCGGTTTTGTCGTGGTGAGCGGTGTCTCTCCGACGATGGGTTTTGACCCGTGTGCACCTTATCGCAGCAGTTGGGCCTGAGCGGTTAGATTTTGGGTCGGATACCTAGAATGAGGTCAGAGAGCTCCAGACCCAGCTGGCAGGATTGTTGAGGCATAACAGCGGCGGAATGAGCAGCTGGTTTAGGTGACACAGTTGTCGGAGCACTGAGTAGCCCCCTCTGTGCCAACGTTTGGTGCCGAGGCACCAAGGCAGGGTGGATTGTTGACAGCAGATGAGTTGTGGGACATGATCGATCTATTGAGCCAGTTTTGGCATATGAACCACCCCGATTCGTAGGATTGAGTTTGGAGCCTTTGGAGGCAGTGTAGTATCTCGACCTCCCCGCTTTTCGTTTTATTTTAACTTAAATTAGCTAGTTGTTAAGGGGTTGAAAATTCATGATTTCCTAGGCTGATCGTCGGTGTTTGCGGGCATTTTTAGGTGCTAGGGCTCGCAGAACGGTGAACGGTAGCGCGATCGGATTTTAATTCCGACTCCTGGTTCTCCCGAAAAAGAGTTTTGAAGTCCCTATTCGCTAAGGTGCATCGGAATTCGTGCTGGCGATCGGCACGCTTTTCGAGATAATCTGGACCCCTTGTTCAAATTCAAACGACAAAAGGGTTATGTTTATTATTTTATTTTATTTTATCTTTTTGTTCGAGTGCGTACAGAAAAGAATTCGAAATCCCACATTTTCTCTCTTTTCGGGCGAACCCTAGACCGAGAGAAAGAGGGAGGAGTTTCCATCGACGTGTTGATCGAGCGCGCCTGAGGCGGAGAACGGAACCAGAGCCCCATCGCCTGCGAAGAGCGGGTGATCCTTCTTCTTCCTCTCCCTTCCGCGAGATCAAGGTGAGCGATTCGCGTTTGTTTCGGTTTTCGTGTTGAGTTTGCTTACGGTAGCCGCGTAGGGGTCGTGGGTGAGTCTTTTTAGCTTGTGCCGCCGCCGTCGCCGCTGCCGTCGCCGCCCGCCGCCCACCGCGCGGGGCTGGTGCGCGCGCGGGGCCGCCCGCGCCTGCAGGCGGGGGCGCCCGCGCGGGCTGGTGCCGCGTGGGGCCGCCCGCGCCGGCATGCAGGTTGCCCGCGCGGGCTGGTTCCGCGCGTGGCCGCCCGCAGGCGGGGCGCCCGTGCGGGTTGGTGCCGCCCGCAAGCGGGGCGCCCGCGCGGGCTGGTGCCGCACGGGGCCACCGACCTGCAGGCAGGGCGCCCGCACGGGCTGGTGCCACTTGGGGCCGCCTGCACATGCAGGCAGGGCGCCCGCGCGGGCTGGTGCCGCGCGGGGCCGCACACAGGCGGGGCGCCCGCCGGGCTGGTGCCACGTGGGGCCGCCCGCTCCTGCAGGCAGGGCACCGCGCGCGTGCTGGTGCCGCGCGGGGCCTCCTGCAGGCAGCGGCACACCGCGCGTGCTGGTGCCGCGCGGGGCCTCCCGTAGGCGGGTCGCACGCGCGGCCTGGGCAGCCCGAGAGCGGCGCCCGCAGGCGGGGCGGCCCACGCGGGCTCGGTGCCGCGCGGGGGCCGCCCGCGGGCAGGGCTGCCCGCATTCAGTGCATGTCCGCGCGGGCTGGTGGCCACGCGGGCTGCCGCACGCCGCGCGGAGTAGCTCCACCGCGGGTCCCTAGAGCCGCTATTGTGTGACGGGGTTCGGTTCGTTTGCGGTTATTTCAGGGGTGGTCAGTTTCTAGTATCACTGTTGCTTTTTTTCGGGGGACTTTTTAGGTTCGGAAGTCACACGAGGACGCAGGACGAGTCCGAGTGTCCGGTCGACGCACGCTAAGGTGGGTACCGTTTTCGTCACTTTCAGGGTCTAGAACGAAGGGTAAAGTTGTAAGGGTAAAGTATATACATGTTAAAATCCTGTTACTCCCTATTTATGTTGGTGGACTATTATCACTGTTATCTGTGGCGATTGAGTATCGCGGTGCTTTATATTACATCATGTTCGGGTACGATGCTCGAGGTTGCTTACATGCACACCCGCGGTTGGCCCCCCGCGTGGGTGTACTTTTCCGGAAGGGTGGTATGTTGACCCGTGTACCCTATAAGCGTGAAGTAGTGGGGGCCCGCAGGTGGGGGGTTAAAGGCGCCAAG
>CM054940.1:22733549-22763549 GCA_029168755.2 Tillandsia fasciculata
GACGATCCGGATCGCACTAATCTCGATCCGGATCGCCGTCCGTAAATTTTCCAGAAAAGGTTTGTTTTTGATCCGTATATTCTTCCAATGGTTTCTAACCTATAAATAGACCCTAAGGTTCATTTTCTAGGGCAATCCATATAGAGCCGTCATAATCAAATATCATCTTATACGGCCCTAGATCCACATATAGAGAAGAAAGGAAATCAATAGAATTTATTCTATGTTTCTTCATCTATATTGATTGATTTGATTCTAGGTTTTCCATACTCACATTTTGAGTAGAATCAAATCAATGAATACTTAGATGGTATTTCCGATCTATTTCTAATCTAAGTATTCGGCGGATCATCACCACCCAAACAAACAACGATTTACCCTAAATCGGCGCGTGGACTCGCGTGGCCTTGTGGATTCAAGGTGCAACTACGTTTCGTGGATTCGAAGCGTGTATTGGGTGAAGACCGTGGATTCGGTCGGACGTCGTGGACTCGACGTTGGACGCTGTGGACTCAGCGTTGGGCGCGGATCGTGGATTCGAGAAGCATCGTGGAGCGAGCGGAGAAGATCTACTAGGAGCGTATGGCAAGAGGTTGAGTCGTCTGTGAGTACGTTATATCACCTTGTACGTGTTTCAATTCTAGTGGATTTTGCCGTGTTATCGGTCCCGTGGTTTTTTACTCCGGTTTGGAGTTTTTCCACGTAAAAATCTTGCGTGTTCATTTATTTTTCCGCATTGGGTTTTATAGCGCAACGATTTTTGAGTGTTTATTGTTTACACCTATTCACCCCCCTCTAGGTGTTTTTTCTCCTATTTAGATCCAATTACTTATAACCCAACACTTACGACTCAACCTTTTCCATACGCTCCTAGTAGATCTTCTCCGCTCGCTCCGCAACGCTCCTCGAATCCACGATTTGCGTCCAACGCCGAATCCACGACGTCCAACGTCGAATCCACGACGTCCGACTGAATCCATGGTCTTCACCCAGTAGCACGTCTCGAATCCACGAATGTACCTCGCTCCGAATCCACGAGAGCGGTAGCACCTTGAATCCACAAGGCCACGTGAGTCCACGCGCCGATTTTGGAAAAATCGTTGTTTTTGGGTGGTGATGATCCGCCGAATACTTAGATTAGAAATAGATCGGAAATACCATCTAAGTATTCATTAATTTGATTCTACTCAAAATCTGAGTTTGAAAACCTAGAATCAAATTAATCAATATAGATGAAGAAACATAGAATTAAATCTATTAATTTCCTTTCTTCTCTATATGTAGATTTTTCTATTTTCGGTCGTATTTTTGATTATTCACCGTACCCTAGAAAATGAATCAAAGGGTCTATTTATAGGTTAGAAACCATTGGAAGAAGATAAGAATCAAAAACTAATCTTTTCTGGAATTTTACAGGACGACGGTCCGGACTGGAATTATGGCGGTCCGGACTGTCATGGCGAAACAGACTTTTTCCAGAAAAACATACCTTCGGGGTCCGGACTGAAATTCCCTCGGTCTGGACTGTTCATGCAATTCCTGCAAATTCCACGTTCGGGGTCCGGACTTAAGTAACCAAGGTCCGGACTGGAATTGCGCATGAACTATCCTATGTTCGGGGTCCGGACTGTAATGCCTGATCCGGATCCTAAACACATAGTATGTCCAGTTTTTGATTTTTATGCAATTAAACATTCATCCAAGTGTTTCTACACTATAAGAAGTATTCGGATCACCAAAAATATTTAGTTAAACGTACCTGATCCTTTTGAATTCTTCTTTCTTGAGATTGAGGTATATGATCCAAACTTCTTCATCTTCAATCTTCAAGACTTAACCAATTTCACGAAATACGCCAACACAAATTCCGTAACACCTCTGGCCAAGAAAATCGAAGGAAAGAGACCCTCACTTTTGCCGAAGTTGGAGAAGAAAGGATGAAGTCGGGTTGCCTTCTCCGGCGTCGCACGGCCACGGCACTTCTCGGGCTTCCTCGGGCTCGACTCTAGGAAGTGGAAGAAGATCTCCAGAGGATCATAGAGGAGGAGAGTGAGGTTTGCTGTATCTTTTCCTCTCTCAACCCGAGCCCAAGTCTATACACCTTGGGGCTTGGTTTTCCCGGCCAAGCATGTATGGGGAGAGGCAGGCATCGCTTGGGGAAGAGGAGAGGGAAGCTGAGGAGGCTGTGGTGGGACTCTAGTCTGAGTAATGGTGGAAGCTCGGGCTCCCAAGGGCCATCTATGCATTTAGTGTATCTTTTGCATTTTTTTTTCACTTTAGTCCCTACACAAAGCCCTCTAGACCCCGAGCTCCCATCTGTAGCTCACTTTTGCAGAGATGTCCCTTCCCAAGAATTCCCAATCAAGATGGTACATAAAATATTAGGGTTCTTTAGGAAAAACCCCTATTTTTCACTATTTTTCATGTTTTACGAGGCACTAGGGTCGTCAAATAAAAAAACGAACTTCACCACGACGTTCGTCTCGGCGAAACCTTTCGGGTAGCGTGTTTGGTTTCTCGAGTTTGCACTTGGATAAATTCTCGATCCATCTTGTTTAGTGCAATTTACAATTTGGCACGCATTACGATGCCCTAGGCTCACCAAACATAAAAATGGACTGCACCATTATTCTCATAATGGTGAAATCGTTCAAATTGGGTATCTGGATCGTCCGATTCGGACTCCACACGGTCGATTGGCCGATGTCGGTCGAGGGGCTATTTAACTTATAGTGTTACTATTCACCTTTAAGTCATCCACTATTACAACTGTATCGGCTAATACAGTCGTCATTAGCCACTGGAACTTTTCTAAACTCAAAAACTTTATTCATTTGAATTTTAAATTTCTCGAGTATTACATCATCCACACCTTATTTAAGTTTCGTCCCCGAAACTTAAATACAACTAAGAATCAAATAAATGAGGAAAATGCTCCTGCATGTCAAACTCGCTTCCATGTCGCTTCGCATTCCTCAAGATTCTCCTATTGTATCTTCACATAGGGGATCGTCTTATTCCTCTGTTTCTTGTCAGACAATTTATCGGGGCGGCAATGTTGGAAAGCCCCTTTAAAATTGCCGACAATAGCCCAACCAGACCAAGAAACTATGAACTTGGTCAATTTCTTTAACTCCCCAAATATTCGGACTAGGTTTTGTCGTTCACAAAACTTAACAGATCTGGTTTGGACATGTTATCCAATTTCTATAGCTTAACAAAGGTGTTCCCAATATCGAACTTATTCGAATACTCAGGATTTGAAAAGCAAGCTTGACAGCCCACTAACTAGGATGCGGGTCCAACATATTCACAACGACAATCAGTCGCATGGTACCAACATTGTCGAAAAACAACTCCAAAGGCTACACAAATAGATCCAATATGGATATTCCCATTTATAGGATAGAGTATTTTCTCAGCTCTTTTGACAGTACGTTGTCTGCAGCCAACGTGCCTATCAAAAGAAAAGTGAAATACTATAGATCTGTCGCCAACATCTAGTTGGGGTCACAACTCTCATAAGAAGGTATACCACATACCTCTCAACTCAATCCCTATGTCGATAGTATGACCTATATCAAGGTCACTACCACCTCGTGGTCATGTGTGCCACCCTGGACCCGGCCATTATAGCGGCCACGATGGGGATCTTGCCCCTGTGGTGGGATCCGCCATCCCTTCCAGCCGACTTGGGTCGGCCTTGGCTTCTTTTGGCCGTAGGTTCCTCACGAAACTCTCTGGATACGAGAGTCTCGTTCCTCTTTCTTGTCATCTTTTCCAGAAGACTGTCTGTCGGATTCTCAGGCCGATTTCGATTTCGGCCGGTGAGCCTGGTGATCCGTGCCGGCACCAAGGTCGATGAAGGCAAGCCGTTTCTTTGTCTCCTTGGGTATCTTGGTGAGTAAGGCATTCCAATCTCCGCCTATCATTTTGGCCTTACATCGGATGCAAAGCGGAAACCTGTCACAGGGCGACTCCCTTTCCGCGGGAGATTCGAGCCCCTGTACGGGCCCTTTCCCTTTGGGGTTGTCACGCCCTGGGTGTAAACCAGAACCCGGGCCCGTCTACAGATCCGCCGTGCACACGGTATTTCTCGCGTACACGAAGCGACGGTAACCTGCTCAGACATAAGAAATAATAATAATAGAGCATAAAATCATAAAATCAGAGCCGAACTAAAACTACTACATCTCAGACAACAGCTGGAAGTAAATAAAGAACAACTGTAAAATAAACACAAATATCTCTCCCAGCTCACTACAAATATACTAGCTGGCTAAAGCCAGACCCAAAAAAAAAAATACAAAGAAACTGTCTGAGAAAATAGGGTACACCAAAAACTCCAGCTAACAACTGTCGGGTGGACTCTCTATCTAGTCCGCAATCCTCTTACCTTGATCCGCTGCTGACGGTCCAGCAACTCCCGCAGAGGACTCTGCAAAACAAAGGGGAAAAAACAAAAAAAAGACAATGGGGGGTAAGAACTACTATAAAAACAGTAGCCTCCCCTAGTGGGTAAAGCCTCAAACCCTGACACACCCACTAGGTCTACCAGAGGCAAAAAGGAAAGAAGAAGTGGTAAGCTATAAACAGCACTGCTGATAAGAAAATGAAGCTACCACTACGATGCCTCTAAATGCAGAGTCGGAATGATGTAACTAAAAGAATGCATCAGTGAATGTGCCTGACTGTATAAACCCAATCTGACGACCAGTAAAAACTGGCACTGCCTGCTAAACTCATCTGTGGGAGTACTGACTGACTACTGCCCGGTACGGTCGTGTCCCAAAGTAAGTAACAGACCGACCTCTGTCCGTCCGATCATACACTAAAGTAATAACAGACTGGCCTCGATCCGTCCGGTCGCACACTCCGGAATGGCACTCGAGGGGAGCGACCCACACGAGTAAGGAAATCATGTCTCAATATCTCACTGTAGCAGGACTGGATCATGACAATGATCGAAGTGGGAAAACCCCTCCACTAAAGATAACTCGATCCCCCAATCTAATGCTTAAGTAAACATCTGGTCAACCGCCCAATGTCTGCGGTTGCCGCAATAACCCAAAGCCCCAAATCCAGTATGACGAACCCACTCAATAAACCCGGCTACACTATCCTACAACTCTGCTCGCGCACGAGCTACAAATACCCTGAGCCTCAACTGAAAGTGTTACGGCTTTTTGGTGTTGGCATATTTCGTGAGTCAAGTCAGTGAGTTGAGTCGGAGTCACGGCCGATCAATTTATAAAACACTTGAGAGCAACCCTAGAGGCTAGGTTTTTATCGTTCTTCTTTATAGCCTCTTTTAGGTCAATTCGATGGTTCTTTCAAGAACATATCTTTTGTCGAATTGATCTAATCTTTGCTTAGAGATTTTTTTTCCCATGGATCTTCATTGATAATCTAAGCAAAGGATCACCATCAAAGCCAATATTCTTACCGGCTGAGTTTGCGTCGTGGATTCGACGTGGCACCGTGGATTCGGTGTGTTGAAGGCGTTTCGTGGATTCGAAACGTGTGCTCGTGGATTCGAGTGGCGTTCGTGGATTCGAACGTGTGCAGTGGACGTGCAAACGTTGGAGCGCAAGGTCCGAAGAAGTTGAAGGAGGGGTTAAATCCGTGGAGACGGTAATCACCTTGTTATTCTTCTTTTCTTAGTGGATTGTTATTGCGTGGACATCCAACCGGTCAGCGCAAGGTCCGAAGAAGCTGAAGGAGGGGTTGAGTCCGTGGAGTCGGTAATCACCTTGTTATTCTTCTATTCTTAGTGGATTGTTATTGCGTGTTGGTCCCGTGGTTTTTCTCCTGGATTGGAGTTTCCACGTAAATCTCGGTGTGTTGATTTTTATTTTCCGCATTGTTTTTATTTTTGCACTGAGATTGGTTTTTATAATATTACACCTATTCACCCCCCTCTAGGTGTTTGATAGTACCTATTTAGATCCTTGTGGATCCTAAATAACTCTACAATTGGTATCAGAGCGGGTTTTAGGTTTATCTATCATGATGGGTGAAAGTGGTAATATTTTTAGACCTCCTCTTTTTGATGGGACCAATTATGCATATTGGAAAGTGCGGATGAGAGCTTTTCTCATCTCTATTGATGAGCGGGTATGGCAAACCGTTGAATACGGTTGGGTGCATCCTGTTGAGGAAGTAGGAAATTCTACTACCCCAAAACCTCGCTCTAGATGGTCTAAAGAGGAAATCGAAAGATCTTCTTACAATGGGAAAGGTATGAACGCTTTATTTAATTCTCTTTCCTCGACTGAGTTTACAAGAATTTCCGCGTGTGAAACCGCGAAGGAAATTTGGGATATTCTCAAAATTACACATGAGGGTACTAATCTTGTAAAAATTCAAAAGCTCCAGATGCTTACAAGTCAATTTGACTCTATTCATATGGAAGAGCATGAATTGTTTACAGATTATTACACTAGACTTCAAGATGTAATTAATACATGTGCTAATTTAGGAGAAAAGATCCCGGAGTCGAAAATTGTAAGAAAGATTCTTCGGACTCTTCCGGAACGGTTTAGGGCAAAGGTTACCGCCATTGAAACCGTTAGTCATCCGGATGAGATGAGTGTAGAGGAATTAGTAGGTGCTTTGCAAACTTATGAGATGACTTTTCCTACTAATCAAAATTCTTCCAAGTCTTCTTCTAAGCTTACAGGTATTGCATTCAAATCAACAAAGGAAGAAGATGACGAATCGAGTTCCGACGATGAAATCTCTTTTGCCGATTTTGAAGAACAACTGGCGCGGATCACAAAGAAATTTCGTCGGAAATTTTGGAAGAATCGAACCGATGGATCTTCATCCACGAAACCATCTAAAGGATCATCGGGTTCTAAATCCTCTAAACTCAAAGGCGTTGCAAAACCTTCTAAAGAAAAAGAAAAAGATGATTTCGAAGGGGAAATCCGATGCTATCGATGCAAAGGCTACGGCCATATTTCAACGGATTGTCCTTCTAAGAAATCATACAAAAAGAAGGCTTTGCAAGCAAAAACTTGGGACGATTCTAGTTTCGATGAATCGACCTCAAGTGAAGAGGAAAAAGAAAAAATTGTTGCTTTTCATGCCTCTCAAATTCCCTCTTCTAATTGTGCTTATCATCTTTAGTCACTGACTCTATTCCTTTGATTTTGCATGAAACATCAACATCCGGAGGAGAGTCATCAAGTGAGGGGGAGTCGGACGAAGAAGAACTCGTTGAGGCATACCAACAACTTCTTGCGGAATCAAAGAAGATGGCCAAACTTAACAAGAAGTTGAGGAAGCAACGACTTGAAGTTCAAGACGAGAATCAAGCTTTAAAGATCAAACTTCATGATCTCGAGGAGGAACATGGACGGTTTTAGATAACAATAAAATCCTCCAAGAAAAGCTAAACCAATCGGAGACAAACGCTAAATCATATATGGACAAGATTGGTTTTCTTGAAAAGCAGTTTGAAGAAATTCATGTCACCAACCAAGCTTTGACCAAGCAAGTTCATCAACTTAAATCCGACATACAAAGGCTTTCAACCGGTTCCAAGAAACTTAATTGTATGTCCGGATTAGGTCAAGCAAGCAAGGTTGGTTTGGGATTTAAAAAGGACCAAACTGTGCATGCTTCAAGTTCCACAATAAAATTGAAAGGAAGAACTTGTCACCTTTGTGGACTTGAAGGACATTTGGTGAAGAATTGCCCGAAAAAGAGAAAGAAGAATTCTTCGGCAACTTCATCTACAGAGCGAACTCAACGGAATCAAAAGACACATCAAGTCAAAGGAGTTCACTCAACCCACCAAAGGTCCGAGCCACAACATCAATCATTCAAGTGGATCATTGCAGGCAAAGACCTAAGGTGGACCAACAGTCAAAGCTACCAACCCCCGGGCACAACGAATCAAGACAACCCAAAATCCAGCGATTTTGGATTCGGAAAGGTGATATCTTTCCTTGTCTTAAGTTCTAAATAGCTTATGACTGTGTGTAATGCTTTGATTGGTTTTCCCTTCATATTTTTCTTAATCTCTGCATTACATGTTTTTCAATGCTCTTTGTTTTTATACTTTGTTTTTGAACAAAAGGGTTTCTAACGAACAAGTGCATTGAATAAAAAGGGGCTTCACGTTCATTCACTCCAAATTAAATTTTCTTGGATTATCAACTTGACTCCATATTCATAATCTTGAAGACACTTCATTTAAAGGAGTTGTTTAATTGAGCATTGGCTAAATTGACTTTAATTGCATCCTTTCACGCATTTAGAAATTTATTATGCTTTTGATATCATAATATTTCAATGTTGCAATGATCATTTATGTTAATTAATTCATCTTTTAAGTGATCAAAGTCAATTTCTCTCTCAATGATCTCTTGGTATAGTCATTATCATATTTGATTGCTTAGTCGAGTATGAATGCGAGATCAATTTTTGGTTGAATACCTTATATATTAAATAATTGATAGCCAATTGAGGGGGAGTCAATGAAATGTAAAATGCTCAAAAGATGTGGAAAGAGTTACATCCCAATGAGGAGTGTGAAAACTACCACCACATGGAGGAAAAGAAAAAGAAAAAGATACTCCATGAATGCAAAGCAATTTTTGTTTTCAAAAATGTTGATGAAATGCATAATGAAATACTTGACTCAGTCATATTTCATGGTTGGTATAAGGTGGGATTTTTGTTAAAAGATGCTCGAAGAGCCACTCCTTCAACAGATTGTCTAGATATATTATCTAACTTATCTGGGATTTCAAACATCTATTGATCTTTGTATTTCATTTTCTTTACCAAAATTGATGATTTGATAAAGGCATTACTCATAAGATCAAGTTAGATGTAATTGAAAGTGTTCAACTTTAAGAGTTTTAATTTCCATAAATTTTCGTTTCATTTTTGAGTATTTTTGATAGATTTGGTATAATCTATTTCTTGTTGCATGAAACGATAACTTTTGTTTAAAGTTGATACGCTAAAGTGCTTACATACTCTTTCTGGTTTTTATTTTTCTAAATTATTCTAATGAAAGAAAATTGGATTGAATGACATCTTATTAATTCATTGTTTAAAGCACTTATTTTGTTTTCTTGATGGAATACAAATCGGTAATTGAAAAGATTTCAAAATCTGGATTTGTTTCAAGAAATTATTTGATTTTTGTTCTTGGTACCGGTACGCAATCTGCATTTTTGTTATATACCGGAACTGAGCTTTTATCTCTCTTTCTCTATGAACTAATGTTGTTAGTGATTTCCTTTTGTCTAGTATGTTCACTGTTTGACAATTTGTGACAAAAAGGGGGAGAAGAGAAATGAGAACGGAAAATGATGATCGTATCACAAAGGGGGAGAACATAGATGCTCAAGAACATGGAGAACATGGAGAACATGTTAGAGATGTGAGATGCTCAAGATACGGGGAGATAAAGAACAGATTGAAAGAGCCGAAAAACAAAAGAACCAAAAGGACGAATCAAATGTAGGATTTTAATTTCTAACGACTAACGTTTGATTTTGTTTGGAGTTTTGTTTTGCAGGAATTACATCACTTTAAGACTCCAAGTCCTAAGTCATAGAGTATGTTCTAGGACTGTTTGGTTCAAATGTATTTTGTATTTATTGGATCTTTCACGCAAAGAAAATCAATGTTTTGGTGATGACATTGAATTTCGATTTTTTGGTTTAAGATGAGTGACTTGAGCGTTTTTATGTATTTTTGGGTTTTGTCACGAAATTGCCAAAGGGGGAGATTGTTACGGCTTTTGGTGTTGGCATATTTCGTGAGTCAAGTCAGTGAGTTGAGTCGGAGTCTTAAAGGGATCAAATTGTCAATCAGCAATCAAAGACTTAGAGAAGATTCAACAAGAGCTCAAGTTGACACTCAGTGTCTTGAGTCTTGAAGATTGAAGATGAAGAATTGTGGATCAGTTACATCAATCTCAAGAAGAAAGTATTCAAAAGGATCAGGTATGTTTAACTAAATAATTTTGGTGATCCGAATACTTTCTTATAGTGTAGAAACACTTGGATGAATTTTTAATTGCATAAAAATCAAAAACTGGACATGGGACATGTTCAGGATCCGGATCAGATGATCCAATCCGGATCCCGAAGGGTATTAGTTCATGTGCAAATCCAATCCGGATCCAAGCCTATTCTGATCCGGATCCCGAACATTGGATGTTGCTGAAATTCATGAACGATCCGGATCGGGCCTTGCGATCCGGATCCCGAACCCTTGGATTTCTGGAATCGTCAATCTCGTTACGACGATCCGGATCGCAGTAATCCCGATCCGGATCGCCGTCCTGAAAATTTCCAGATAAGGTATGTTTTTGATTCTTATCTCTTTCCAAAGGTTTCTAAACTATAAATAGACATTTAGGGTTTCTCAAAAACGTGGGGAGCACGGCCGATCAATTTATAAAACACTTGAGAGCAACCCTAGAGGCTAGGTTTTTATCGTTCTTCTTTATAGCCTCTTTTAGGTCAATTCGATGGTTCTTTCAAGAACATATCTTTTGTCGAATTGATCTAATCTTTGCTTAGAGATTTTTCCCATGGATCTTCTTGATAATCTAAGCAAAGGATCACCATCGAAGCCAATATTCTTACCGGCTGAGTTTGCGTCGTGGATTCGACGTGGCATCGTGGATTCGGTGTGTTGAAGGCGTTTCGTGGATTCGAAACGTGTGCTCGTGGATTCGAGTGGCGTTCGTGGATTCGAACGTGTGCAGTGGACGTGCAAACGGTGGAGCGCAAGGTCCGAAGAAGTTGAAGGAGGGGTTAAATCCGTGGAGACGGTAATCACCTTGTTATTCTTCTTTTCTTAGTGGATTGTTATTGCGTGGACATCCAACCGGTCAGCGCAAGGTCCGAAGAAGCTGAAGGAGGGGTTGAGTCCGTAGAGTCGGTAATCACCTTGTTATTCTTCTATTCTTAGTGGATTGTTATTGCGTGTTGGTCCCGTGGTTTTTCTCCTGGATTGGAGTTTCCACGTAAATCTCGGTGTGTTGATTTTTATTTTCCGCATTGTTTTCTATTTTTTGCACTGAGATTGGTTTTTATAATATTACACCTATTCACCCCCCTCTAGGTGTTTGATAGTACCTATTTAGATCCTTGTGGATCCTAAATAACTCTACAGAAAGGAGAAAAGAATAATAAAAAAGGTTTCTCCTAAGTCAATTCCAGCATGATAGTGTAGCAGAAAAATGTGGCCTATCTAGATGTCTATACAAGAATGCAAGTGTCCTCATGTTGATAAAAGCAAGGTAATTATTGTTTATCATACATTATTTCAGGCATGCTAAATTTCACATATTAAGGATAACAAAGGTATACCACATGCTAACATATCACAAGTCCGCCTATGTAAGCATGCATAACTATCATGATACATCAATCAACATAGGGGTTTATTCTAGTATTCCTAGTGAGTAGATCAAAATTGAGGTCCATAACAACTACCCACCTCGAGAAGCGTGCGCAACAGTAAAACAAGATCCCTTGCTGCCAGAATCCACAGTCTCCAACAATCACCCCACAATACAAGAAATGCAATAACCCTGCAATTACACCAACCGATATCTATTTAAACAACATTTCCACAATCATTCACAGTCCCCAAAAATTCAGTCAAAAGATGCTTAATTTCCACCTGCTGAAAGTGCTCAGAAAATTTCAATAAAAATATCACATCGTCGCGTCGAGACCTTCGAAACGGGTACTTGCACGTCCAAATCCGAGCCCCGTAGGCCGAGTTACAAATTCCACAGTACAGGTGCGCAAATACTCACAACCACACAACTGTAAACTTTTGCACAGATAAAAGGGGAATAGTATACCTCCGTGAAGGTCTCGGAAAAATCCAAGAAAAATACGGTGATGATCCTCGCGTCGAGTAGATGAAAAATGAGTACAGGCTCGTCTCGATCAGGCGCTCGAGCGCGAAGAATAAAATCCGGCAAGGTGCTGCTGTCAAGAGAGAAATCCTTTAGTAATGGGGGTTAAAAATGTACCAGGAACCCCCAAAAGAGCTCGGATCTGAAGAAAGTGGTCAACATAAAAAACATAGGCCTACCTCTCGAGAATCCAACGCCGCGAAATTCATCCAAAAATACAGTCGGGGTAGCTCTGTAGACCTCTCAGACTGAAGTGCGACGAAAACGGGCCTCTAACAGTATATCGTCGCTCTGCGTTACGATGCCGAAGTCGTCGACGCCGCGGCCTCCAAAAATTCCGGGCTTCCTCCACAAGATGCACAACAAGGTGAGCAACAAGTTTGATGAAGGGTGCTATGGCTAAAAGGCTCGGAAAAAGCCTTAAAAGCGAGAGTGAATGGCCTATTTATAGGCCCAATCCGGAAAAATCCCAAAAAAACTCACCTTGGGCTTTTGGGCCCCATTTCCGGGCGCCCGAAAGATTCGGGCTACTACAGTGTTGGGCCCGGCCCAACACTGTTTGTGCCCTAATCCACCAAGTGACGCCACGTGGCCCGCCAAACAGCAAACAGCTGTGCGGGCCACCCAGAACCGGTCACGTGGCCCCTCCCCGCACAGAATGGCGGTTGGCGCCCGCCAATCAGGCGGCGCCACATGTCAGCCGGGAAACCCGCCGACCGGTCGCCCGCCCGCGCCGGTCGCGCGGCGTGGCCCCCTCGTGCGCACGCGCCCCGAGGCGCCGGCCAGGTCCCCCGTGCACCGCGCCCGGTGCGCCCGCGAATCAGAAGGTGACACGTGTCCCCTACACCCGGTCCACGCATCCCGCTTTGGAATTCTGTGGACCGCGCCACGTGCACCTACCAACCGGAGGCTGCCACATGTCCCCCGCCTTGGTCCATGCACCGCCGCGCACACCCGGTAGACCGCGCGCCTTGAGCCCGCCAATCAGGCGGTGCCACGTGTCCCTGCGCCGGGTCTGTGCACCTAGCCGCGCTACTCTGTGGACCGCGCGCTGAAAACCGGCCAATGACAGGCCGCCACGTGGCATCCGGCTGTCTATGGCCCCTCCCATGCACCAAAAGCCAATAAAAACTTCCGGGAGTCCATTTTTGGGCATCCGGACTCAGAATCAAACAAGCAAATAGCCGTTTTCAAGTGTTTTTTCGTGCTGAATCCATTTCCGACCTCTGTTTGGCCTAAATCTTTTTAAAATTTTTTGGCAAACCTAGCCGAAGGCCAACACAGCTAAAGATACCTCACAGGGTCCATCTGTGGCATCCCTTTGATGCACCATGGGCCAGATACACCAACACTAGGTGTTCTAACAGTGGATTCACCGAAAAAAGGCTGCATGGGAACCTGGGCCACTACAGGGGTCGACCGTGCTCACTTGCGCAGCATGCGGGAGCCTAAATATTGGTCGCGTCGCCTGCCCAGCCTCTATGCCGGAGGTGTTGTAGATAACCTCCTTCACCTAAGCTCGTACTTCGTCGGGCTTCTCTGGGAATGCTGGGTATGCTGCTTGCGTCTGAGGAGGCGTTGGCCCATATTGGCCAACTTGCTATTGAGGAGGTCTCGGAAGGGGGACTCGCCCGTCTATTTTGGCCCCAGCCGTCGCGGTGAACACGGCCTGGGATACCAGGGCCGTCGGCTGAGCCGAAAGAGGTGGCGGGCCTTGGCAGTCCTCCTAATTTTGAGGCGGTCCCTATAGAGGGACCTGCCAGACTTCTCTGCCCCCAGCCATTTCGGTGAGTCCGGCCTGGGGTATCGGAATCGCCGGCTGCGCCGGGGGAGGCGGTGGCCCGTGGAGGCCAACCAGTTGTGCCACCATGGGTACTTGGCCTTCTTCCAGTGGTTGGGCCACGCAGACTGGCGCTGCTTGTGATGACCCGAATTCCCACGTAAGGATTACTATTGCATCAGCAACTTATGGAGGCCTATGTGGTGTGTCGGCGGTGTTTGTGCGCAAATTGGACACAAGTGATGGACTCTGTGCGTAAAATGGATCACGAGTGTATTCGGATTCCCCCGTAGAATTTTAGAAGTGGTTTCGCATGAAACGAACATTAGATTTGGATTCAGCATGGAAAAATAATGGAAATCGACTATGTGGTTGTATTTTTCGGAGTTCGGACGCCCGAAAACGAATACCCGGAAGATTTTAGGGTTTTCGGGTGCACGGTGGATTGGTGGACCTAGGGGGTGCCACAAGGCGGCTCCTCATTGGCGCCGTACGCCACGTGGCAGAGTTGGAGGTGGGCGCAGTGGGCCCGGCCCACGGGAGCAGGCGCGGGCAGCGCGCGGACCGGGCAGGCGCGCGGGCGAGCGCGGTGCAGTGGGGGCGTGTGCCACGTGGCGTCTTTCTAGTGGTTCGCATTGGACGCGTGGCAGCAGGGGAGTGGCTGGCGCATCAGGCGCGGTCCACGGTGTCGGGTGTGGGAGCCTCGGGATGCGTGCGCAGCAAGGCGCGGGTGGTGCGGCAGCGCACACGTGGGCGCGGCGACCGATGCGTTGACGCGCGGTTCCCGCGCGCGTGGGCGCGCCACACGTCAGCGCTCCGCGGGCCATGCGGCGCAATGCGGTAGGTGGGCTTCGCTGTTTGCTGTGCAGGGGCGACGTGTCGCGTGGAGGTTGATTCGAGCGCTGCGCAGGGGAGGTTTTCGGCGGCACTGTGTGCGCCCGGAACTTCCGGGCGCCCGGAAATTGCACCCCAAAGTGCATTTTTTCTTCGGATTTCAGCCTATAAATAGGCATTGGGTGTCCTTTGTGTGGGATTTTGGCAGTTCTGGGAGCCCCCCTTCAGCAGAGCACTTCACCATCTTCTCCTCCACACTTTGATGGATCTTGGGTATTTTTGGAGGCCGCGGCATTGGCATTTTCTGCGACGCGGCGCACTTCGACACTCCTTCATTTTTCTCTTCTACCGTCACTTTTCAGTGTGCGAGGCCCCCTGAGCTACCCCGATGGAGTTTTGAGCCAATTTTCATGGCAGTGCGTTCACGAGAGGTACGCCCTCGATTTCTGTGTTGATCGCTTTGCTCCGTTTCAAGTTTTTGGTGGTGTTCCTAAGGTACCTTTTGACCCCTTATATTGTTGCGAGGTATTAGGACAGCGGTGGAGTAATATTGGTATTTCTCGTCCTACGGGTATCGGATCGGGGAGTATGAGGACTCGATCGGCATCTACGCTTCGAGAGGAACGCGACCGTATTTTTATTGGAATTTTTGGAGGACACTTCGAAGGTGATAATTAAGCTTCTTTGGGACTGATTTTTCTGCAGGCTTGTGCACGTGAGGAAGTTGGCTTGCCGCGTTGTTTTAATTGTTTCTTGGCCTACAGGTGTCGAAACGAGGTGTATAAGTACTCGATTTGGATCTACTCGTCGCGAGGATCGCAACCGTGATTTTTCTGGATTTTTCGGAGGACTGCACGGAGGTGAAAATCCCCTTTCTCTTTGTTGGATCATAAAAATAGCAAACGCTGTTTGGTGTGTGTGGGGTATTGATTAGTGTGCTGTGGTTGTGATGTTGGTTGGAGCAGAGGCTTTTGCGACTGAGTACCGAGGGTGCAGTTTCGGCGATTTTTGATAGTGAGTGACTGCGCACTTCACCGACTTTAGCTTTGCCTGTGGAAAGCGATTCAGGTGGGTTGCTTTGTCTCCAGAACCGGTGGACGATTCTCTAATTCTATCTGTTAGAATGCGTGCATGTTTAGGGTACAATTTATGTGATTGAGGGGTAAACTTAGAAATGGTAATTGTATAAGGAATTGCATGATTTATTCGTGTTATGTCATATGACAATTGCAATAGTGAATATCCTTGTGGATGGTTAATGTAAGCTTACCCAAGGGAATGTTACCCTCTATGATTGATAGCATGCATGATTAATGTACAACCAATATGAGTGAGATGTAAGTATTGGAATTGGCCTAGATCATGTGGATTGATGCTTACTTGATCATTATACATGTTTTAGAGGATTTGAGATCTAGCATATTGTAGAGGGCTATGTTCATTTTATACTAGATGAGATAGAGATCATCCTCGTTTACCCATTGGCATATTTATGCGGGATTGATTTATTATAGTAGCGACTTATTAGCATGCCATGTTAGCACATAGCCTTTCATGAGGATTGATCATTCGAGGGGACAGGGTGATATATCTATGTGCGGGTACTACTCTGAGAAATTATTATGGATCGTGGATTATGGACAGGTGTAGTTCATTAGCGATTTTGGCATGTTGGTTATACCTATGTAGAGCTACTTTTGACATACTCTTACTTCTATCTTCCTTGACGATACTTGCATGCTTGTATGGACATCTAGATAGGCCATCTTTTACTGCTGCACTTTCATGATTGGGACTTGTCTTAGGAGAAACCATTCTTGTTTCTTTTCTCCTTTTTTTTGACAGTCTTGTGGTTCATGTTGCTTGGGATCGAGAAGGGATTTGGGATAGTGTAGCCGGGATCTTGGAGTCAGGCGGATCTGTTGGAGAGCCCGGGCCGCAGTTTCGGCCTTAGGGCGTGACATATTAGAGTGGTATCAGAGCCTAGGTTGTATATCATGGTGGACTTAGAAACCCTAGGCTTATGGTTTGACACTTGGATGACTTCGTGAGAGTCGTGATTTATGGCGAGAGTCCTGATTCAGTTTTATGCCTCTCCCAAGGCACGGGATGAGTGATTGGCATGTTTATTCTCCTAAGTGATTATGTTGGCTGCAGACAATATAATGCTGTGGATTGGGTGACATGCTTTAGACTTTCGCTAGATTGGGTCGAGTGGTTGTGTGCTGTTTTGCGGTTTTGTCGTGGTGAGCGGTGTCTCCCCGACGCTGGGTTTTGACCCGTGTGCACCTTATCGCAGCAGTTGGGCCTGAGCGGTTAGATTTTGGGTCGGATACCTAGATTGAGGTCAGAGAGCTCCAGACCCAGATGGCAGGATTGTTGAGGCATAACAGCGGCGGAATGAGCAGCTGGTTTAGGTGACACAGTTGTCGGAGCACTGAGTAGCCCCCTCCATGCCAACGTTTGGTGCCGAGGCACCAAGGCAGGGTGGATTGTTGACAGCAGATGAGTTGTGGGACATGATCGATCTATTGAGCTAGTTTTGGCATATGAACCACCCCGATTCGTAGGATTGAGTTTGGAGCCTTTGGAGGCAGTGTAGTATCTCGGCCTCCCCGCTTTCCGTTTTATTTTAACTTAAATTAGCTAGTTGTTAAGGGGTTGAAAATTCATGATTTCCTAGGCTGATCGTCTGTGTTTGCGGGCATTTTTAGGTGCTAGGGCTCGCAGAACGGTGAATGGTGGCGCGATCGGATTTGAATTCCGACTCCTGGTTCTCCCGGAAAAGAGTTTTGAAGTCCCTATTCGCTAAGGTGCATCGGAATCCGTGCTGACGATCGGCACACTTTTCGAGGTAATCTGGACCTCTTGTTCAAATTCAAACGACAAAGGGGTTATGTTTATTATTTTATTTTATTTTATCTTTTTGTTCGAGTGCGTACAGAAAAGAATTCGAAATTCCACATTTTCTCTCTTTTCGGGCGAACCCTAGACCGAGAGAAAGAGGGAGGAGTTTCCATCGACGTGTTGATCGAGCGCGCCTGAGGAGGAGAACGGAACCAGAGCCCCATCGCCTGCGAAGAGCGGGTGATCCTTCTTCTTCCTCTCCCTTCCGCGAGATCAAGGTGAGCGATTCGCGTTTGTTTCGGTTTTCGTGTTGAGTTTGCTTACGGTAGCCGCGTAGGGGTCGTGGGTGAGTCTTTTTAGCTTGTGCCGCCGCCGTCGCCGCTGCCGTCGCCGCCGCCGCCACCGCGCGGGCTGGTGCCGCGCGGGGCCGCCCGCGCCTGCAGGCGGGGCGCCCGCGCGGGCTGGTGCCGCGTGGGGCCGCCCGCGCCGGCATGCAGGTTGCCCGCGCGGGCTGGTTCCGCGCGTGGCCGCCCGCAGGCGGGGCGCCCGTGCGGGTTGGTGCCGCCCGCAAGCGGGGCGCCCGCGCGGGCTGGTGCCGCACGGGGCCACCCGCTCCTGCAGGCAGGGCGCCCGCACGGGCTGGTGCCACTTGGGGCCGCCTGCACATGCAGGCAGGGCGCCCGCGCGGGCTGGTGCCGCGCGGGGCCGCACACAGGCGGGGCGCCCGCGCGGGCTGGTGCCACGTGGGGCCGCCCGCTCCTGCAGGCAGGGCACCCGCGCGTGCTGGTGCCGCGCGGGGCCTCCTGCAGGCAGGGCACCGCGCGTGCTGGTGCCGCGCGGGGCCTCCCGTAGGCGGGTCGCCCGCGCGGCCTGGTGCCGCGCGAGGCCGCCCGCAGGCGGGGCGCCCACGCGGGCTCGTGCCGCGCGGGGCCGCCCGCGGGCAGGGCTGCCCGCATTCAGTGCATGTCCGCGCGGGCTGGGGCCACGCGGGGCTGCCGCACGCCGCGCGGAGTAGCTCCACCGCCGGGTCCCTGGAGCCGCTATTGCGTGACGGGTTCGGTTCGTTTTGCGGTTATTTCAGGGTGGTCAGTTCTAGTGTCACTGATGCTTTTTTTTCGGGGGACTTTTTAGGTTCGGAAGTCACACGAGGACGCAGGACGAGTCCGAGTGTCCGGTCGACGCACGCTAAGGTGGGTACCGTTTTCGTCACTTTCAGGGTCTGGAACGAAGGGTAAAGTTGTAAGGGTAAAGTATATGCATGTTAAAATCCTGTTACTCCCTATTTATGTTGGTGGACTATTATCACTGTTATCTGTGGCGATCGAGTATCGCGGTGTTATATATTACATCATGTTCGGGTACGATGCTCGAGGTTGCTTACATGCACACCCGCGGTTTGCCCCCCGCGTGGGTGTACTTTTCCGGAAGGGTGGTATGTTGACCCGTGTACCCCACAAGGTGACGTAGTGGGGGCCCCCGCAGGTGGGGGGTTAAAGGCGCCAAGGTGAGAGCGGTGTGGTTTGCCGAGGCAGGTGCTCGGTCTGGTTTGCCGAGGCAGGTGCTCGGTCTGGTTTGTACGAGTGGTCTGGTTTGCCGAGGCAGGTGCTCAGTCTGGTTTGCCGAGGCAGGTGCTCGGTCTGGTTTGTACAGGGGGGGTTACTATTGACTGCACGATGAGGGGTGCGGATGCTCCGGTTCTTTCGGTTTGCTTTATTTACAGTCTTTACAGCATGTTTTACTTTACTCTCTGTGTCACTGACTTCCCACGTTGTGATAGGTCCAGCTAGGGGTGACGGTGAGGCCGCAACTTGAGGACTGTGGCCCTATTCAGGGCTAAGGACCTTTTTACCTGCTTTCTGTTATTTCATTTGGGTCAGTAGCTTATGTGAATGGATACCTCTGTATGGTTGCTGTGGATGTTGGGCTGGGTTCTTATTCATGTGGATGACTGTTTTACTCTATTACCTGCTAGCCGGCCGGTTGCAAATAACTTAAAAAGCTTTGCGAAAATGTTTTGAAAACATAGGTGTCGGGTGGGCACCGTTTTAAAACCCTGTGGATTTATGGATTGCGAAAATATTTTGAAAAACATAGGTGTCGTGTGGGCACCGTTTTTAAAACCCTGTGGATTTATGGATTGCGAAAATATTTTGAAAAAAATATAGGTGTCGTGTGGGCACCGTTTTTAAAACCCTGTGAATTTATCCTTTCAAAGTTAGTCGGCCTCTTTAATTCCTGATGCAATGTGGTCTTTGCTTTCCTTTACTTATGTGCACTAGCGTGGTTAAAGTGAATGCTGTGATTGTGACGCCGTGCATATACAGAGGAGACTCCGCCCGGTTGCGGAGTGAATTTGTATATGCGGCGGATCTGGGCACGTGCCGGAGGGAGGGATTGTTTCAAAAAAAAAAATTTATTGCGCTATTTTCCGCTTCATTAAACCCCCGGGGCGTGACAGGCAGAGTCGTGGTTGGTGGTGATGGAGAGACTATTTGAGAGCCTCCTTGTGTCAAGGAGTTTACGCAGTTGCTGAATTGCATGCTCCATGTTTAGAGGGACAAGGCGCAGAGGGTATGTGTAATTGGGAGTGGATTGCGCCAGGATACCTTTCAGCTTATTCGGTCCCTCCATTACGGATATTGGATGCCTCGATGGAGTAGGCGTTGTGTATGGAGCGTGGCGCTGCAGTTCCTTTGGATAGGGATCTGTCGCCAGAGGCGAGTTCTGGATAGAGGCGCTTGGCGCTATGTGATGGAGGACAAATCGGCCGGCAGAGGCATTCCCGATTTCTTTTCCCTGGATTGTGGATTCTGAGACACCAGAGGTTGGGTGGATCCCGATTGCAGCATCAGCATTTATATCAGCAGTAGCGGTAGTGTGGATTTGTTATCTGCGGAGGACCAAATTCGTCGCCTCAGTGTGAGCAGAGGCAGAGGTCGTGCTCCCTATGTGGTTAGTCTAGATATTTTCGGACAGACTGAGCGACGACCACTTGCATCGAGCGCATGAGCCTGTGCCGCCTGGTTGGAGGGCGCCACGGCAGTGGATCGGATTGTCGCAAGTATGATTTCATTACAGCAATCTGAGTTAGAGCACTCTGCATTCCTGCATGGACTAGAGGCGGAGTCGTTACTACGTGCACTAGAGGTACAGGTTCCTGTTGGTGTTGTGCATGTGGAGGAGGCTTGTGGATCATGTCAAGTGCAATTGAGACCGCGAGTTATATCGGCAGACTTATTGGTATCTGTGGCAGTTCGGTGTTTTGGCACAGTGCTTGAGATTGGTTGGCGCAGTACCACATGATGTTTGACTGCGGAGAGAGAGGACTGACCTTCTGCAAGGCAGATAAGAGGAGGCTTGTTTGTAGAGACAGTTAGAGCACACAGGTTGCAGAGACAGTGTGAGAGGTGCTTACGGCGGTTGTTTGTAGAGACAGTTAGAGCACACAGGTTGCAGCGACAGTGTGAGAGGTGCTTACGGCGGCACCGGGACTAAAGGATATTCCTATCGCCCGTGAGATCTCGGGTGTAATTCCACCTGAGCTGATGATGATGCCGTCGGTTAGGGAGATTGAGATTGCGATTGACGTGGTTCCGGGAACCGCGCCAACCTCGATAGCACCTCATTGGATATCACCTGTAAAGCTGAGGGAGTTATTAGCGCAATTGCAGGATCTGATGGATCGAGGGGTCTGTTTGACCTAGTGCCACGCCGTTGATACACGGTGGTGATGCCACGTCGTGGATACACGACGGTGAGGGTTCTCTTGGGGTTTGAGCGCGGGCAGGTCCGGATTTTATTTAGAACCTTTTGATGGAGTTATACTCTGGCAATTGTTTGTTTATGATGCAAGTATCTATTTGGGATCATACAACTGAGGACTTTGCCAGGATGGCGTGCAGGACACGGTAGGGGCATTATGAGCTCATAGTGAGGCCAATTGGATTGACTAATGCCCTGTCGCCTTTATGATTTGAGGAATTGTATGTTCCAGCTGTACTTGGACGGATTGGTAGCGATATTTTCCAGGGATATTTTGATTTACTCCCAGAGGGACTTGGAGTATGAGGAGCACTTGTGGATGGTGCTACAATGCCTATGTGGAAGAAGCTGTATGCCAAGTTGTTGAGGTGCAAGTTTTATCTTTAGAAACATACCTTCTTGGGCCACCTTATTCTAGCCATAGGAGCGGCTGTGGAAATCCGGCCAAAATGGATGCTATTCGAGAATTGGCTGAGACCGACATTTATTGTGGAGGTGAGGAACTTCTTGGACTGGGCAGTGCTAGGAGAGCTTGGCGAGTGGACGATGAAACTGATACCAGCGCTAATTTTTTCATTGCCAGTGATGGGAGTTGGATTTGCGAGTTCTAGTGATGCCTCCCATAGTGGCTGTGGAGTTGCTGTTAGATTTTGTTGGACATCCTGGATCACCCTGACAGGGCCACTGTAGTGGCGGATACCTTGAGCTAGAGAGCTGTCTGGGGTTGAGTTTGATGATTCCACAGCTGGCGCTGTGTGGAACTGTTGAGGTGAACAGGGCTGGAGGTTGTGTCCCTGAGGGTCCCTTTTGATGGTAGACTGCGGTGAAGCAGTCCACTCAGATGGTCAGGATTCGGGAGTGACCGAGTGAGGACCCCAGCTTGTTGGGGCTCCTTTTCTTATTGGATGATCGTGTGGGTGGGTTTTGGGTCGCCTTGGCTGAGTTGGCACCTGGGAGTAGTTTTGGTGCGTGCTGCACTGGTTGTTCGTTCTTTTTCCCTCCAGCTTCTTTGATGGAATCCCCGAGGTTTTTCCACGTCTCAGCTCAGGAGTGTTATGTTTTTGAATCCCTCACCGGTGATTGACTCGCTCCATTTGAGATCTGTGAGTGTTTGGAGTACGAAGGACGCCCGTTGCGAATTCTGGCTTATGAGATGAGAGAATTACGCAACCGGGCCATGCCGTACTGGCTATTGTTGTTGTTGAGGAGTAATAACGGGGAGTGAGTGGTGACTTGGAAGCAGGAGACGGTGATGATGAGTACCTACCCTTGGTATTTGAGACACCCTGTTGAGTTGTGTTAGTTTCGAGGACGAAACTTTCTTTTAGGAGGGGGATGTGAAGACCCGAATTTCCACGTAAGGATTACAATTGCATCAGCAGCTTATGGAGGCCTATGTGGTGTGTCAGCGGTGTTTGTGCGCAAATTGGACACAAGTGATGGGCTCAGTGCGTAAAATAGATCACGAGTGTATTCGGATGCCCCCGTTGAATTTTAGAAGTGGTTTTGCACAAAACGGATATTAGATTTGGATTTAGCATGGAAAAACGATGGAAATCGGCTACTTGGTTGTATTTTTCGGAGTCCGGACGCCCGAAAACGGATACCCGTAAGATTTCAGGGTTTTCGGGTGCACGGTGGACCAGTGGACCTAGGGGGTGCCACTTGGCGGCTCCTCATTGGCGCCGTACGCCACGTGGCGGAGCTGGAGGCGCGGCGCAGTGGGCCCGGCACACGAGAGCAGGCGCGCGGGCGAGCGCGGTGCATTGGGGGCGTGTGCCACGTGGCGTCTTTCTAGTGGTTCGCATTGGACGCATGGCAGCAGGGGAGTGGCTGGCGCATCAGGTGCGGTCCACGGTGTCGGGTGTGGGCGCCTCGGGATGCATGCGCAACAGGGCGCGGGCGGCGCGGCAGGCGCGCACGTAGGTGCGGCAACCGATGCGTTGACGCGCGGTTCCCGCGGCGCAACGCGGGAGGTGGGTTTCGCTGTTTGCTGTGCGGGGTCGACATGTCGTGTGTAGGTTGATTCGGGTGCTGCGCAGGGGAGGTTTTCGACGGCACTATGTGCGCCCGGAACTTCCGGGCGCCCGGAAATTGCCCCCCAAAGTGCATTTTTCCTCCGGATTTCAGCCTATAAATAAGCATTGGGTGTCCTTTGTGCGGGATTTTGGCAGTTCTAGGAGCCCCCCTTCAGCAGAGCACTTCACCATCTTCTCCTCCACACTTTGATGGATCTTGGGTATTTTTGGAGGCCGCGGCATCGGCGTTTTCTGCAACGCGGCGCACTTCGACGCTCCTTCGTTTTTCGCTTCTACCGTCACTTTTCAGTGCGCGAGGCCCCCTGAGCTACCCCGATGGAGTTTTGAGCCAATTTTTGGGGCAGCGTGTTCACGATAGGTACGCCCTCGATTTTCGTGCTGATCGCTCTGCTCTGTTTTGAGTTTTTGGTGGTGTTCCCGAGGGACCTTTTGACCCCTTGTACTGCTGCGAGATATTAGGACAGCGGTGGAGTATTGTTGGGATTTCTCGGCCTACGGGCATCGGATCGGGGCGTATGAGGACTCGATCGGCATCCACGCTTCGAGAGGAACGCGACCGTATTTTTATTGGAATGTTTGGAGGACACTTCGAAGGTGATAATTAAGCTTCTTTGGGACTGATTTTTCTGCAGGCTTGTGCTCGTGAGGAAGTTGGCTTACCGCGTTGTTCTAATTATTTCTTGGCCTACAGTTGTCGGAACGAGATGTATAAATACTCGATTTGGATCTGCTCGTCGCGAGGATCGCAACCCTGATTTTTCTGGATTTTTCGGAGGACTGCACGCAGGTGAAAATCCCCTTTCTCTTTGCTGGATCGTAAAAACAGCAAACGCTGTTTGGTGTGTGTGGGGTATTGATTAGTGTGTTGTGGTTGTGATGTTGGTTGGAGCAGAGGCTTGTGCAACTGAGTACCGAGGATGCAGTTTCGGTGGTTTTTGATAGTGAGTGACTGCGCACTTCACCGACTTCAGCTTTGCCTGCGGAAAGCGATTCTAGTTGGAGCAGAGGCTCGTGCGACTGAGTACCGAGGGTGCAGTTTCGGCGGTTTTTGATAGCGAGTGACTGCGCACTTCACCGACTTCAGCTTTGTCTGCGGAAAGAGATTCAGGTGGGTTGCTTCGTCTCCAGAATCGGTGGACGGTTCTCTAATTCTATCTGTTAGAATGCATGCATGTTTAGGGTACAATTTATGTGATTGAGGGGTAAGCTTAGAAATGGTAATTGTATAAGGAATTGCATGATTCATTCGTGTTATGTCATATGACAATTGCAATAGTGGATATCCTTGTGGATGGTTAATGTAAGCTTATCCAAGGGAATGTTACCCTTTGTGATTGATAGCATGCATGATTAATGTACAACCAATATGAGTGAGATGTAAGCATGAGAATTAGCCTAGATCATGTGGATTGATGCTTACTTGATCATTATACATATTTTAGAGGATTTGAGATCTAGCATATTGTAGAGGGCTATGTTCATTTTATACTAGATGAGATAGAGATCATACTCGTTTACCCATTGGCATATTTATGCGGGATTGATTTATTATAGTAGCGATTTATTAGCATGCCATGTTAGCACATAGCCTTTCATGAGGATTGATCATTCGAGGCGACAGGATGATATATCTATGTGCGGGTACTACTCTGAGGAGTTATTAAGGATCGTGGATTATGAACAGGTGTAGTTCATTAGCGATTTTGCCATGTTGGTTATACCTATGTAGAGCTACTTTTGACATACTCTTACTTCTATCTTCTTGAGGACACTTGCATGCTTGTATGGACATCTAGATAGGATATCTTTTACTGCTACACTTTCATGATTGGGACTTGACTTAGGAGAAACCATCCTTGTTTCTTTTCTTATTTTTTTGACAGTCTTGTGGTTCATGTTGCTCGGGATCGAGCAGGGATTTGGGATAGTGTAATCGGGATCTTAGAGTCAGGAACAGGTTGTGCATGATTGTGGGTTGTGGGTGTTGCGGCAACCGCGGATATTGGGCGGTTGGCCAGATGTTGGTTATGGTACCAGATTGTGGATGTCAGGGTATTACGGCAACCGCGAATATTGGGCGGTTGGCCGGGTGTCGGTTGTTGTTCCGGATTGTGGATCGTGGGGCATTACGGCGACCGCGGACATTGGGCGGTTGACCGGAGGTTACTTGTGCATCAGATTGGGGATCGAGGTCTTCTTTAGTGGATGGATTTTTCCACGTCGATCCAAGTCGTGATCCAGCCCTGATATATCGTGATACTTGTTACTGAGATACTTTACTCATGTGGGTCGCTCCCCTCGAGTGCCATTCCGGAGTGTGCGACCGTGCCGGACAGGAGCCGGTCTGTTACTTATTTCGGGATACGACCGTGCCGGTCAGGAGCCGGTCTGTATCCCGCGGCTGAGTTCTTGAGTTCGACAGCAGAGCAGGCAGTGTCAGGTTCTATACCGGTCCATCTGATTGGGTTTGTTTCAGGCAGGTACTTTTATTGTTGCACTCGTGCCTGGGGGCTAAGTGGAGTCTGGTAGCTGAGATTAGACCAGTACTAGTGTCGTTGGGAATCGTTGGGTTGACGGTGGTCCCAGGGTCGTTGTGAGTATTTCGACCGTTGTGCGAGATGTTGAGGATCTTGAGTCTATCCATTCTGAGAGAGAGCGTGGATTTCGACTGTAGCCTGC
The DNA here is from genome assembly GCA_029168755.2 of Tillandsia fasciculata. Taxonomy (NCBI): domain Eukaryota; kingdom Viridiplantae; phylum Streptophyta; class Magnoliopsida; order Poales; family Bromeliaceae; genus Tillandsia; species Tillandsia fasciculata. The sequence goes on from CM054940.1 coordinate 22,759,402, forward strand.
AGGTGCCACTATTCGATAGTGAGTTAGTTCGATTGGACACCCTACGTGGATACACTAGGGAGGCGCAGGCTTGACTGGACCAGATGTGGCAGTTAGCTCGATTGGGTCGAATATGCACCTCGTGTGCGAGTGGTTGCATACCTTTCATTGGTTTTCCCCATTGAGCATTTAGATAGAGGCATGGTAGCTGTAGAGTATCTCCAGCTTACTTGTTCAGTTTTTACTGCATGGTTATCTTATGCCTCTAGTAGACTTAGTGGGCAGACTGTCGGGCCTGGTGGCGGTACCCACTGAGAACTCTCTTTTGGTGTAGTTCTCACACCCGTTGGGGGTTTTCCCCCTCCTTTTTCTTTTCTCTCCTTTATTTTGTAGAGTCTTAGCGGGTGTTGCTGATTCTGCTGTTGCTGTTCGAGGCGAGGGAGTCGCGAGCTAGATCCCTACCTATCTTTGGAGAGTAGCTATACCCCCACATTCGAGATTTGTAGTACAGTCAGTAGATTATTTTATTTTCACTTTTGAGAGACTATTGTATTGTGAGGATCTGACTTGTACTGAGAGCCTGTACACTGATGTATTATTTTGGTTTACCTCCCTATTGAGTCTTGGGTTTTTGTATCTGAGGATATTATTTGAGGATATTGTATGATTATCACTTATGGGAGATGAATATTGTATCATTATTTTCAGTTGTACAGATGGTTGGATTTTGCTTTTTCAGCAGTTTTATTTTATGGCTTTGATATCTGTTTAGCTGTAGTACTTTTTCTTGCAGGTTGGACACTTCGCCTATGCGGGGTTTTGTATAGGTGGCGGATCTGTTGGCGAGACCAGATCGCAGTTTCGACCCTAGGGCGTGACACTGCTGGTCGTGCAGCTCTTTGTGGTTGAGCCGGTGGTATCTCTGGCGCCATCCGGTGCGGCGGAGTGGATAAGAACTACTCGAAACGAGCGGAATTCTCATCCGAGGCCACGGCGTTGGCGTCCCAGGCTAGAGCCCTCATTTCTAGGGACCTCATTATTTGGACCAATTGCCCATATAACCCGGACAGGGACGGCTCTGGTAGTGCCGACTCCCCATACAGCTCTGGGAGCTGTGACATTCTTGTGGTAGGACTAGGTAAAAATTATCTAAGTGTCCCACCGGGCGTGCCAAGAAGGTTGTTGGGGGCCAAAAAGTGGCTTGCACGCAATCGGCCCCTGGGTGACCCTCCAGAGGTGTCGAAGTGTACCGCGTGCCAACAATCAAGCGATCGGGTCGAGGAGGGATCTGCTCGGCCGAGTTCACCTCTGGTAACTCCCGCGACTGTTCGGCCGGTGACAGCCGAATCGGGTTTACAGAGATAGAGAGGGATCGCCGGTTTCGACTTAAATTAGTCGAACCGGGTAAAGAGATAATGATACGGCTAAGGAGTCGAATATAACTTTGAAGCGTAAGAAAAGCAAATAAAGACATGGCTGATAGGCCGGTTTACACTCTAAATGCACAAATAAAGACACGGCCGAATGGACCGGTTTATACTTTATATTAGTTTGAAGAAGGGGATAGAAAAAAAAAAGTAGGGATAGAAGGATTACAATTAAGACTACTCCTAGGAAAACAGTAAAGAAAAGCGGTAAAAGTTAAGTTACCCTACTCCTAGATAAAGAGAAAATGTTGGGGTGGTATCGGGCTTACGAGGTTGCCGAACCCATTTTCCTTTAATAGTTCAGATATTTATACACATCCCGATCCAAATTATTCGACATCGATTTGAATTATCGGTGTTTATTGGGGGGAGTTATCGAATATTTAGCAACCACTTCCTTTTGAGTCGAACGCCTTCAATTAGGATAGTAGTTGCTTCCCCGTCCAGGTTCATCCCCCAATCGTCGCACCGGAACGTAAGTCTCGGCGCTTCTCAATGCTTGTCGCCGCTTGCCATTCCGAGTCGATTGCAAGATTCGCACCCAAATCTTTGCATTCCTTTTTTTCAAGATCTTTTCTTCTGCAGTTCCGAGCAGCTAAGGATTGACCTTGACTTCGCCTCTTCCGTTGCTTGATTGAGGCAATCCGATATCTTTTTTCGGCCGAGAGGCGGTCTTGAATGAGACGGTAATCCTCCAATTGACCGTCTCTCTCGTCGGCTGATTATCCTATCGGCTGACTCCTTCAGCTGACGGCCGTCTTGACTAGGATCGGTTAGGATCCGCACGTAGACCCTTCTTCGGCTGACCCATCCCTCTGGTGGCTGGTGTCTTCGTTCGATGGTGCGTGCCTCGTATTGTACTGTCACGCACCCAAAACCAATCTGAAATAAGACGTGGGTCTTCCCTTCTGCGGCTTGATCAACCGAAGGTTGACTCCAACTCTGCCTGCTTCGCCGTATGAACGGGGAAGTCGAATATCTTCCTTCACACCGCAGTCAATACTGAACGATATGATAGTCTTTGCGTCGATTGCTTCTCTCATCGGCCGACGCCTTTACCCGATAATGTATCACATACCGCAGGCTTCCGTACTCGATTGGTGCCTTCACTCGATAATCTACCGTGCGCTGGGCGCCTTCGTTCTTGGAGTTAGTCTCAAACGAGACGCGAGTCCCTCTTTATCGACTCAAACCCCTGTCGACTAAGACCTCTAACTGATGGTAGACGCCACGTGTCACTCTTTCAAGTGGCAGAAAATTTTGGTCTTAACAAGTGGTTAGAATTTCTAAATCCAAGAGCGAAATCAATGGACATGATCTATAGGGTGGAAGAATTTTCTATTAAATACTTAACCTATCTGAATTTGTCTACACGGGTAAGCAAACAAGCGTCTCATATTGACCATAAAACATGCTTATCTATTTTATAGCTTTTTGATTGCTTGGTGAGTAATTTTATAAATTTATAATTTTTCTATTTAAAATATTTTAAATTATATTTAATAGTGTTGGTTATTAATTCAAATGCCTTATATTTCTTATCTTTAAATTAGTCTTGATAGTAAAACGATTCTACTATGGAAGAAAGTTTACTATGTAGTAACTATATCACATTATTTATGTTCAGTCAATTATATCTTTTCTTTTGAGAGAAAGTATAACAAAAATAATTTTAAAAAAATTATGATGAAATAGGTGAATTCTATGAGCCAAATGTAATTAGTTAGAAATACCACATCACCTAAAATGACTGTCATACTTTAAACTTTTTTCTACTACAAATATTTATAAAGACCTTATGTTAGAAAAAAGGACAAAGTTCAAATAGAACTTTGTACTAAATAATAGGCAGGCTCATGCGCGCACCCAAATGGGATTGAAGATCAATGCTCTCATACACTCTAAAAAGAGTGTATATCAAACTTCTCACCAATTCAATAGATGGGGTTGACTTTCACATTATGTGACAAGCCAAAAACTCTCACCAAGTAGATTGGTAGAATATATATCATACATTCTAAAGAGGATTGTATAGGTAGTTTTTATCGGGATTGCACTTGCGACCTCCGCTGATGCAGTAAAAAAAATTAAGAAATTAATTTTTTTTTGAAAAATTTTAAAATTACTATTTATATTTATATTACAAAAAATCTTTAAATTTTGAAATTCAATTTAGAAGAGGATTTAAATTTATTTTATGATAATAGCAATGCTACTTGTACACTCTTAAAAGGGAGGTAAATCTTACCTTTTTAATTTGTCTAAGAACTTATAATGCTTCTCGGATCTTGTCAATTCTATTCTTTACAAATATTTAAAACTCAGGAGGATTTATAAACCCTAGGTTGTATGATGTACATCTTTTTTTGAAATGTACAACTAGCATATTTCTTATTATAAATAGGATCCTGGCCTTTGCAGAGAGAATTTTTTATAGATAAAAGTATTTTTTTATTTTTAGTTTAGTATGTCTGGCTTCTTCTTTTGCTTTCTTCTTTCTATTCTTCTATTTTTCTTCTCCTGTGCTACAGCACTGATGATTACACTACTTAGTGCTGCTACATCAGTTGGTATCTAAGAATTCAAATAGCAGTCTATATATTTTAAATTAGGCTTGGATAATGTCCCTTCCAAGGTAGGTGCCTTACTAATATGTGAATGTGAAGTCATACTGCTCATATTCTTCATACACTACAATAATTTTATTCTATTACATTAATTTAATTATATTAAACAATTAAC
>CM054940.1:22766049-22826049 GCA_029168755.2 Tillandsia fasciculata
ATATATATAATTAGGCTAGAATACTATCGATAGCACCAAGCCATTGGTGTTATCATCTTTTTAACCGTTGGGTGAAAAAATATGCGGTTGGGATTATAGTGGGCCTCTAGGGTTTATTAGGTGGTTGGTTGAATAGTAAAAATCTTAGGGCCCGCTATAATCCCAATCGCATATCTTTTCATCCAACGGCTGAAAACTTGATAACACCAATTGTTTGGTGCTATCGATAGTATTCTAGCCGGACTATATATATATATATATATATATATATATATATATATATATAGAGAGAGAGAGAGAGAGAGAGAGAGAGAGAGAGAGAGAGAGAGTAGGGCTACTATATTCTTATAAGAATAAACCCTTTCGTACTCATAAATTATTTTCGATGATGGAGTTTCTAAATCGAGGATCCATACTGGTAAATTTCATAATTTTTCAAAATTATAATAAAATTCATCCGGTGAGTATAAAATGAACGGTCAAAATTTAATAATCTTCTAAAATTAGAGAATCGGATTCTTCAATTTAAAATCAAAGTTATTGATTTCTATCTAGATAGCGAATAGAATTTGCTATCAAAAATTCAATATATTCCGATTCTTTTATACCGTTAAACTAGTAAGCATTCTATATCGGTCGCTAAATATTGTCAATTTTAAGATATTTTGATCGTAAGGTAAATGATACCGAAAAATTATAAAATTTAATTTTTAAAAATTTTAAAAATTTTAAATTATATTTAACGATATGAATTTTTGATTTAAAAATTTTATTATTATATTCATAAAAATATAATAATCGTAATATATATATATATATATATATATATATATATATATATATATATAGAATTAGGATATAATACTATCGATAGCACCAAGTCATTGGTGCTATCAAATTTTTAGCCATTGGATGAAAAAATATGCGGTTGAGATTATAGTGGTCCCTTAGGGTTACTAGGTGGTTGGTTGAATAGTAAAAATTTTAGGGGACCACTATAATCCCAACCGCATATTTTTTCATCCAACGGCTGAAAACTTGATAGCACCAATTGTTTGGTACTTTCGATAGTATTTTAGCCGGACTATATATATATATATATATATATATATATATATATATAGTGGAACATTCTAAGTAAAATTCGTCCTAATCGAATTTGGTTAAAATAAAGGATAGTTGTAACCATTGACATCCCTAGGTACTTCAATGCAAACCGAGATGAAGCCACTTATTCTAATTAAATGAATGAAGGGATAATTTACTTTGACTATTTTGTCCCACTTTCGGCCAAAAAAAAAAAATAATAATAAAATCTAACTTAATTACCGCTTTTGGTTGGATTTGCCTCTTTCTGTGGGTCTAAGAAAAAACATAGTGGTTTCTTCAAAATTTTCGCTTTAATTTTTTTGAATGGCTCAAATTCAACTCTTCTAAGTTTTTCTCATGTAATGTTATAAAATTATACATTGTTACATGCGGTACTGAAGAAGTAAATAATTATGTACTTTCTTTTTATGACCCTTTTTATTAATTTTATAATACTAGAGTAGAAAAGTTGGAAGCTTACTTTTTAATTTTTTTAAACAAGTTCACTCTGTGACTTTATGAAACCCTCCATTGTTACATCCGTATATGTAAATTAATACGAAATAATTCAAGAAGCGTATATAAATTATTAGATAATTATTTATTTATTTAAAAATATTATAAACGCTTATCGAAATTTATGCGTGATGAAATGCGTTTTCATATTTTTTCGTTACTCAAACACCGACAATAAAATCGCCTGAATTGAGTGCTTCCAAGTCTAAATTCATCGTCTAATTAATTTTGCTCTGAATGGAACAGGACAAATTGACGGCAGGAATCCGACTTGAGACCACAACCCTTTTATATTCCTTATATACTATATTTAATTAGAGTCCCATAAACCCCAATTAGATTTGTATTGGATTTCTACACATTAATAATCCATACCCAATAGATGTTTCTATAGTCCATATTAGATCACTTAATGGTCCTATTAAATTAGATAGCCCATAATATAATTGTAAATTTATATGTTAGCCCATATACAGAAAAAATTAAATTCAACATCCATAACCAATCAACCAAAAAAAATTAAATTCAACATCCATAACCAATCAACCAATCATATATATATATATATATATATATATATATATATATATATATATATATATATAAAATTAGACTAGGATACTATCGATAGCACCAAGCCATTGGTGCTATCAAGTTTTTAGCCGTTGGATGAAAAAATTTGCAGTTGGGATTATAGTGGTCCCCTAGAATTTACTAGGTGGTTGGTTGAATAGTAAAAATCTTAGGGGACCACTATAATCCCAACCGTATATCTTTTCATCCAACGGCTAAAAATTTGATAGTATTCTAGCTGGACTATATATATATATATATATATATATATATATATATATATAGGGCTTTGCTAGGTGTACACCCCATAAGGAGTGTACATCCTACACCCCACTCCATCCTGGGGTGGGGTTTTTTCTATTGATCACTTCGATGTGACCAGTAAAATTCACCCCATTCCAGAATGGAATGCATTGTAAAATGTACACCCCTCATAGGGTGTACACTTATATATACTCATATATATATATATATATATATATATTGCCTCCAAGAGAAGAAAAATGTGCTGAGAGGTCAAACTCAGAGGGTTGGGGGAAAGTAATTTTTATCTGAATTTTTGTTTAATTGAAAATTTATTTTAATCTGAGTTTTATCTTGATTAAATAAACATGTTTCTAAATAAGGTTTTGTTTAATTGAAAATTTATTTTAATCTGAGTTTTATCTTGATTAAACAAACATGTTCCTAAATAACGTACTAACCTACCGCGCTCGACACTGTTACGTACTATTGTAGTAAAGAGGAGGAACAGAGTCATCCGGAGGTTCACAGTAGTTATGGTTTCTTCCGCATTTCCTAATATTTTTAAAATTATATAAAAATTTATTACTAAGTTATTAAAAAAATATAAGTTTTATGAGTTAAAATATATATTTTTTTAAAAAATAATATTATTTTGTGGGTCACAAAATGTTAATTTAATAGACTCTAACGTATCGTAATACTTAAGTTGCAAATTATACTATATCTTAATATTTAATTTTTTAACATAATTTTTCGTAAATTTCTAAATTATTACTATTTCAATGATAAAAACAATTATATTCTATTTTTATTTAAAAATAATATATTAAAAAGTTAAAAAGTAATGAATAAAAATTATTTATATATAATTTTTTTATTAATATTTTTTAAAAATTAATATATTTTGCATAATATATTTTGCATGATCCCGTTAGAATTAAAATTCGGACGAAGTCCTCGCGGTAAACTAATTAACCTTACCTTCTATCTGTTCAGGGAAGGCTAAGATATATTATATAGTATATTTAAATAAAAATACCTTATAAAGTAACTTTTAACAAAACTTATACTTATAAAAACTTTTTCTTATGTCCCTAAACTTTATAATATTTTTATTTTTTCTATACTATAAATAGGAAGTATTATATAATTTTTTTAAAGAAATTCCTCAAATTATGTTGTGGGTTACATTTTAGTTTTCATATTTTACTTTGTTGTAATTTCTAATTCAAAATTTTAAAGTTATTGTAATTAAATTTTACAATCTAATTTAGTTAACTAAATATTATAAAATTTAATGACAATAATTCTGAAAGTTCTAATAAAAAATTATAATAAATTAATATTTGAGGAACAAAATATCTCCCGACTTATAGTTTGAGAATTAAATATACAATTATCCTTTTTAAAAGGGGAAATGCTTCTTGTACCCCTCTCCACACACTCCTTTAGAAATGATAAAAGAAAAATATTTTTTTACACCCCAAAAAGAATGTATATTTTACATTTCATCAATTTAAGGATGGAATAAATTTTACTGGTCACATCGAAATAATCGGTGAAGAAAATTTTACCCTTGGATGAATAGGGTGTGTATCATACACTCTAAAATGAGATGTATGAGTAGCATTGCTCATGATAAAATTCTTAGATTTTTAGTATGAAAAAATTAATTTGTGTAACCATAAAAGGAGGTTTAGATTTTACATTCCCATTATTACGTTCACAAAAATTTAAATAAATTTTAATTTTTTTAAAAAGTGAAAAATAAAATATAATGGTACTTTAGATAAGGTTAATGCTAAGTGTATATTTCAAATAGGGTGTATATCTTACACCACTCATTCAAAAATGAGAACTTATTCACCGATCACCTCGAAGTGATTGATGAAATTCACCCCACTCTTGAATGGGATGGGAAGTATATGTAACATAGCTCTTTAGATAAAAGAGGGAGTAAAATGTACTCCTAATCTTAGAGTGTACTTGTAGTATTATTTTTTAAATAATATTATTTTTTTTAAAAAAAAATTGACACAACAAAGTTGTTATTGATACTTGGATAGAAAAAACCTAAAATATAACCATGTCATGTTGTGTTTCCAATTATCAAGTTCAACCATCTCACCGTAAATTTAAGAAAAATATTTTTAATATACTTTTCTCTACAAAAAGAAAAAAAAAATTATTAGTTTCGCCTGATAGAAAACTCCCCCTCTCTCTCTCTCTCTCTCTCATATATAAGGAGATGTAAAATTTATATTCTTTTATTAGGATAATTATATGAGATGTAAAATTTATATTCTTTTATTAGGATGCAACCTTATTTGGAATTCCAACAAAATTATAAATGATATGCTATTATTATACTCTAAATATTATTTCTAAATTTTAATTAAACCAACATGTATATTAATAATAAAGCAATACTATCCCTAGTGCAAGTGGCAAAGGGTTTGGTGGTTGATACCCGTGACCCGAGTTCGAAGCCTAGTTGCTTCACTCTAGCTATTATTTAAAAAATAGCATGCTACCTTTCTCTAATATATAATATGAGTATAAAATCTAAAATATATATCAATCATTATTAACGTAGTAAAAAATTTGATGGTTGATACTCGAGATTCCGAGTTTGAAGTCTAGTTGCTTTATATTTTCAGTTAAATTTATTTTAAAAATAAACTAAGCAGATAACTTGCTACATTTCTTAAAAAAAAAAAAAAAAAAAAAAAAAAAAAAAAAAAAAAAAACACTCTAGAAGCCATGTAACATTTCTAATACCGTTTAATAATACTTAGATTATGGACATTGTGGTCCCTTAATTGATCCGTTCCTGCGTCGCCCTATCGCTGGGCGCCATGTAGTTGACCTAAAAACAAGAGAGAGGACGAGGACGAGGACGAGGCCGAGGTGGTCCATAAAAACCACGCGGGAATCGTACGGCCACGGAGCCTCCGTTTTCTCGGGAGTCTCCGTTTTCATGATACGTTAAACGCCCATAGTCAAAACCATTGGCTAATTTGTATCCGGTCTTTGTTAGATAATTTTTGAATTATTCATATATGAATTAAACGGTTCGTATATGAATAATTTTTAAAAATTAGAATAAAAAATAAATTTTTTTTTTTTTGGATAGTTTTAATAATTTGATAAATACAAATTATTCGATCAAAAATTTAGATAATTTTTTAAAATAATTTTAATAATTTATAAATAATTTGGTAAAAAATTTGAGTAAGATATTTTTATAAAATTTTTATGTGTTTAACTCTCTCTGTTAGCTCGGCCTAAAAAATTTTTTAAAATTTTTGCACAAAAAAATTTCTTGCAGACCATCTAATTTATTTTATTAATCTTTATTTTTATATTCTTAAAAATTATAATTATTTATAGGTATAAATCTAGAGAAAAAATTTTAGTTTAATAGTCGAATTTTTAATTCCAAAGTTTTAATTTGTGAACGTATAATTTTTATATAAATCATATATTCGAATAATTAGTGAATTTATTTTTTAAGCCGAATTTTTCAACAGATAAATTTTATTCATATTATATATGTACCGAAGTTTTACGAAATTCGAATTAACTAACTATTATTTGTACTGCTCGAAAGGGGAAAGTTTAAATTACACTAATCACATCATATTATTTATATTCAATTATATATATATATATATATATATATATATATATATATATATATATATATATATATATATATAATTTTTAAAAAATATAACGGATCTGTGGACTTCCAATAAGTAATTTAAATTGTGACCGTCATATTTTAAATTTTTCGTTGAAAAAAAACAAGTAGAATAATACAGACAGCGAAATAGGAATCGGCAAATAATTTTATGTGTACGCTGAGCTTTATGCGAATCAAATATTTTTATGTGTACGCTGAGCTTTATGCGAATCTAGTACGTATCGGTTTCGCAGGACAATTATTAGAGGATAATTTCATACATATTTTTATGAACTTTTGGAATTAAAGATTTATTCCCGTAAAATTCTGATCATTATATACCTTGAAGATTTAAAATATGTAAATTTATTTTTACTGTTATTAATTGAATGCTATAGGTTTATTAGAATATAATATTTAAAATAATAAATGATGTTAAATATAAGTATAAAGATTATTTCTTAAGGATTAAAAAAAAATTTAATATAGAAATATTTTTTAAACCACGCTTAGAGAAAGCGCCTCCTAAATGTCCTTATAATATAGCAAATACTCACGCTACAAAAAGTTCGTCATATAAACCCTCTATTGTATCTGTTGGGGCCGAAAATGTCGCGCTGATCGTTGACCAGGTTCGTTCGTCGATTGGCCCCGTGGGGTGACCATCGAGATGTGATGTGCCACGTGCCAATAGATCAAGCAATCGGGCTGAGAAAAAATTCACTCGGTCGAATTCTTCTCAATCAAACTCTCGCAACCGTCTGGCTTAGATTAGCCAAATTGGAATGTGGAGGTACAGAGAGTTCGACCTAGAATAGCAGAACCGGGATACGGAGACAAAAATTTGACAACGGCTAAGAAGTCGATTAGGAATTGTATTGCTTGAGGAAGGGTTACAAGGGGAACCGGTAGCCAATTACAATTAAGCCTACTCTTAGGAAGTCCGGTAAATGCAGGTATAAAAATCTATTTAGAAAAGTAGTAAAATATATGAAAAATTAGGGGTGATCACTGGCTTATGAGGTTGTAAGACCCATTTTTTTTTTCGATGGTTCGGATATTTATACACTCCCGAACCATGCGTATAATCGCCGATTTGAATAATCGACGTGATTTGGGGAGAATTATCGTAAATTTCTCAACTATTTCGTTTTGATTCGAACTTCCTCAAATAGGATGGTAACCATTTTTTCGTTCAAGTTCATCTCCTTATCGACGCGCCGAAGCGTAATTTTCGGCACATTCCAATACTGGGTGCCGCTTGCCCTTCCGGAGTCAGTTATGAGATTTGCGCCCAAATCTCGCACTTTTTTCTTTCAGAGTCTTTCCTTTTTCGACTCGAACAGCCGATAATTGACTCTAACTTCGCCTTCTTCGTCGCTCGACTGGGGCGGTTTGGTGTTCGTCTTCAGTAGAAGTCTATTATGTACGAGGCGATAATCTTCTTGTTTCGACCGCTTTTCCTGTCGGTTGATGCCTTTGGTCGAATGACGTATGTTGCGTGCTACACTCTTACGCGACTGAGACTGCAAGTCCCACTTTGTTGACTCATTCTCCCATCGGCTGATATTTTTAGCTAATGGTAGACGCCACGTGTAACTCTCTCAGGTCACTACAACAAAATTAGGTTATAGGGACACATTTTGATGACATTTTTTTGCAAGTGTCCAATTTATATTCCATATGTATCCAAAATTAGATTATAGGGACATATTTTTAGGATACATTACAGTAATGTGTCGTTATACACTCTAACGACTGCACATATAGCGACACTAATAACAAGTGTCGATATTTTTTTCAGCAATATTTTTTTTTTTTTAGTTTTGAGGGACACTTAAAAGTGTCGCTATAGCATAGTTTTGTTGTAGTGGATGGCGAAATTTCTAGTCTCAATCAAACTAATTTATTAAATGATAAATTTTATTATTATTAAATAATAAATTTTATTATTATTAAATGATAAAATTTGTTATTATTTTAAATTTTTTGACACTCTAAATTGTCGGAATATATTTTACTGGTATAAGCATCGTTATATACGTGGCGACTTTTTATTTGCTGACGCTTTATGGAGACACTACAACAAAATTAGATTATAGGGACATATGTTTGTGACACTTTTGTATAAGTTTCTTATCTATATTTCATCTATATCCAAAATTAGATTATAGGGACACATTTTTGGGACACATTATAAAAATGTGTCGCTATACACCCTAGCGACGGCACATATAGCAACACTAATAATAAGTGTCGGTATTTTTGCCAGCAACACTTTTTTTAGATTTTAGAAACACTTAAAAGTGTCGTTATAACATAATTTTGTTGTAGTGAGACCAGAATTTTCGTCACTTGAGGAGAGTGACACGTGGCATATACCATCGGCTGAGTGTGTCGGCCGACAGAGGTTTGAGTCAGCAAAGAGGGACTCTCATCTCAATTGAGACAAGCGGAAAAGAACAGCGCGCGATGCATGTCATGGGCCAAAGACATTGGTTGTCGGCTAAGAGCATCGGCCGACAAGAAAGGCAGCTGACGCAAGGATCATCGCAACGGCTAGGGTCAGCTGCGGTTGAAGGAAGGCATTCGACCGCTCCGAATAGTCGACAACGCAGGCAGGGATGAAATCAACCTTCGGCCGATCAAGCCGAAGAAGAAGAGACCCACACTCTGTTTCAAGCTAGTCTTAGGTGTGTAGCAATATAGTACGAGGTGCACGCCTCAACCGAAGAAGGGTCCCGATCCGGACCGATTTCGGTCACATAAAGGCACAAGGCACGACATAGGCTATGGGCTGAAGGCGCCAGTCGATAGGAGAATTGGCAGACAAGAGAAGCAGACAAAGAAAGATACCAGACCGCCTCAATCAAGCGACGGGAGAGGCGGAGTCAAGGTCAATCCTCAGCTGCTGGACACTGCAGAAGGAAACACCTTGAAAAGAATGAAGGCGAGATTCAAAGCAAATCTCGTAACAGACCCAAAGCGACAAGTGACATTCAGCAAAGGGAAGCGCCAAAGATCACGCTTCAATACAACAATTAAGGGGTTAACCCAGAACGGCAAGCGGCGTCCAGTATTGGAAAGCGTCGAGGCCCCGACGCAACAATTATGGGATGAACCTAGACGGGAAGCTGCGACCATCCCATTGAGGCCAATCAGGTCAAAAGAAAGTGGTTGAAGATTTTTCGATAACTTCCCCCAAATCACGCCGATAGTTCAAATCGGCGCCTAATAAACTTGGTTCGGCATGTGTATGAATACCCGAACCATCGAAGAGATCGCGGTCCGGCTGTCACACCCCGGGGTCGAAACTGCGACCCGGGCTCGCCAACAGATCCGCCACCTATACGGAAAACCCCGCATAGGCGAAGCGTCCAACCTGCAAAAAAAATATTACAGCTAAACAGATATCAGAGCTATAAAATAAACTGCTATAAAACTAAAACCAACCAACTGTACAACTAAAAATAATGATACAATATCCATCTCCCATAAGTGATAATCATACAATATCCTCAAATACACACTACACCAATACTGGCTTTTAGCGACACTTTAAACTGCCGGGAAACATCAAAAAAGTGCCGGTAATTATTTTTCCCGGCATTTTTTTGTGGCAGTCAAAAGTGCCGGCTAAAACTCCGTCGGCAATTCTTTTACCGGCACTTATATCAAACCGCCAGCATAGAAGGTAAAGCCGGCGCTTTCAACCGCCAGCATATCCCATTTTAGTGGCACTTACAAGTGCCAGCAAAACGATCTATTCCGGCACTCCAAACTGCCAGCATATCCAATTTTAGTGGCACTTACAAGTGCCAGGAAAACAATCTGTTCCGGCACTCCAAACCGCCAGCATATCCATTTTTAGTGGCACTTACAAGTGCCAGCAAAACGATCTATTCCGGCACTCCAAACCGCCAGCATATCCCTTTTTAGTGGCACTCAAAAATGCCAGGAAAACAGTCATTTTCCGGCACTCAAAACCGCCCGCCTCTATTATTTTTAATGGCACTCATGAGTGCCAAAATAATTTTAAAATTATAGTTTTTTCAATTAATTATCCCAACAAAAAAGTGTCGGCAAATGGAATTAAAAGTACAAATCTATATATATCCTGACAAAAAAAAATGCCGGCAAAGAGAGAATTTTTTATTCATTTTTATAATTAGCAATAAAATAATAATTTAATTACGTAAAATAATTATTTCATATCAACACAGAAGATTTTAAAAAGATATTTAAAAACATGCAAATGACTACAATTAAGCACAATAAATTTTAGTCATAGGCAAAATACCATCAATTTATAAAATTTAAGTATATATCATCTAATCAACATCCATATATAATAGACAAAAAATACCATCAATTTAGTTAATTGCAACAACAAAATTATATCGGCATATATACTTCAAATACATTATGAGATCTATCTATAGTGCCAATGTTCCTTCGACTGCATCATTCTCGTCAGAGTCGGAAGAAGAAGACTGCGACTTTGGTTTAAACATAACCCGTGAAAATCCGTAACCGAGCGAGCTTCCGCTAGTCGCGCGCAACTGCACAAAGATAGAAGCCAATCAAGAGCAGGAATTTAGTACTCGTTTGCCAACATGATAGTCGAAAGCTGGTGTCCATGGAATATGTTTTGCGGACAAATTAGCAGTGATTAGTTAATTATCGCTCCAGCTGTTGTTTAGATACAAAATAAGACAAACTACCAAAAAGGTAAACTATTGCTTAATGAATTGCTTACCTCAGTGAGCTCTGAGAGATGACGACTTCTGAATTCATTAATAGTTGCAGCAATTTCCGACGTAGGCAACTTGGCCTGCAAAAGAAGCGTTAGGACTTTTAGGAAATGCAGAGAAAAAGCAGGTTTGACAAACTGATCAACATGTATATATTCATTCCTTTTTACCTGTGCAAGTACTGTAGCAGCTAACTGAAGACTCGGCTCCAAAGTCTCCGGAACAACCTGAAAATTTTGGACCGATAATGATGCCATGTGTTATCAAATAGGTAGAATCTTTCTTCTTCAGCATTGTCATGGACGAGATATTGTCAGTATTACTTACCGCAGTGGCACCAGCCTTCTCCAGATTAACACCATGGTCAACATCATGGGCTCGAACAAACGTCTTTACATTTCGAACAAACGTCTTCAGGTGCGAATATCTCAATGTTGTAATATGTCCAACTTTTTTTTAATCAAGGACAATATTGGGCATCAATTTTTTTTGCACAAACTAATGTTTAGTTGAAAAAATCTTCAATCCAGTGAAGCTGGATTACTAACCTACAAGCATCATGGGAATAGTAGAACTGCAGAAGCATCTCTTATTATGAACCACGTCTTATCTAGAAAAGTACAGCTGAATTGTAATAATTAAAAAATTAATCAAAATCACAATCCTTATTATTGAGCAAGAAAAGAATATTCAACTAAAAATGCACTTAAATACTTATTCCACAAAATGGTAGGAAAAAAAAAAAGATTCACTACATGGAGGAGTAATTAACTACAATTAGCATATACAAATAGCAAACTCGAAGGGGCTTAGGGAAGTTCATGCACACTTGGCTAAGAAGGTATGACAACAGTTAGCAATTAGGAGCATCTCCTTTGAGAAAGAGGTTCCTTGTTTTACAAAATCAAAGCGATAAAGCATAAGCTTAATAGTAAGTGCTCTTTATTAAGAATTAATATTCAGATTTTAATCTACATGCAGATTATATGATAAGGAGTTCCAAAAAAATAAGAGTAATTTAATATTGAAGATGCTGAATGAAACATAAAGTTATAATCTAAAGATTGAGAAGAGAAATAGGAGAAACAAAATAAAGAAATATTATGGCAGAGCATGGTGAATGTGAAAATGAAGTTAAATGAAACCATCTAATCAAAATTAAATGAAAAAGATGGGGAAAAAAAAAATGAAAGGAGGAACTAAAATGAAATGGACCCAATTGTTTAATTCCTGCAGCAGGGTTGCAGGAATCCTGGTATATATTGGGAATTGAGAGGAGATAAATGCTGTAGCAAGGTTGCTCAAGGATTACATTACATTGGCACATAATGGTGACATAATATATTATTCCATTTTGATTTGATGCCGCATTATTTGCGGGATTAGATTAGATTAGATTAGATTAGTTTGTTTGAAATTTGAAGAGCCAATTAATGATCAATAGGAGTATCAGGTTTGGCAATTCAAGAGTGCTGATTCAGTCAGTACAAGAGATTCTGATCTTAAACAAGTTCTCAGTGGTGGGGACTACTATTTCCTGCAGATTTTCGTATCAAGTGCCCCATTTATTAAGCACGATTAATTAAGTAGTTAATGTAAATTAGGAGATAGGATTAATAATAATATCAGTCAAATTCAAAGGGGATCCCTTCTTTATATGATTTACATCGACTAATATTTGTACCGCACATGGTGCAGAAAGAAAGGCACGTTACATTTCACGAACTCATCTCGTACTCTAATTAACGGGTTGAAAAGTACTCACAGGAAAAACCAAAAAGATTACCTAAGATTTTCACAGGAAATAGTAAATCCCTTCTATGCCGTGTGACATTGAATCAATTTAGTGAAAATTTGTGATTCTCAAATTATTGGACAATTTGGCAATTATAACAAAGGAAAAAAATCATACTGAAGCTAAAGTGAGAGTCCACTAAAGCAATTGGGACTTTTAAAATAACCAGCATATTCATATGATCACCAATCACAACTCAAATAAGCCAAAAGTGATATCAAAACAATAGAATAGAACAAAATAAAGAAATACACAAATTACTCCACGTGTTTGTAAGATGTACATCTGCTATGATTTTCTGAAAATAATTGTCCTAAAACTGTTTATGTTAAGGAGAACCAGGAAATGGTTTTCAGCAATTATCAACCCTGCTACTGAGTACAGGAGCCAAAACACTACAGCAGCATATTAGCAGAGGTACTAAAGTTTAAATTGAGTACCTGATCTTCTTTATTGAAAGTAAGTTTAATGGTCGCAGGGGAGGCGGTGGCGGCGGATATGGGAAACCTTGCTTCTTGATGGGGTAGAGAAGGAGATGGCGTTGTTCGCGGGGCTGGCGAAGGAGTCGGCGTGGGGCTGGCGGAGGAGAAGGCGTCGATTGGGCGGCGGTGGATCCGGCGCAGGAAAAACTCAGCGCGCGTGCGGGAGAGGGGGAATCGTGGGGCTTCTGAGAGGGGAAGGGAGTTGGGAGCAACCGAGGCGGTGGAGGCAGTAGAGGTGGCCGCAGGGGAGGCGTTGGCCGGGGGCGCGGACAGGGAAAGTCCTTGATGGGGCAAGAGGATGCTGGGTTGAGGGTTTGGGATGGTGGGTTCTGAGATGGACGATGATCGACTAGGGGTTTGGGAATCTTTGGGTTTTTTTTTTTTCCTTTCTCGTGCACGAAGTAAACACGCTATTATTCCCGCCTCTCAATGCTGGCGCTTTGGTGAAAATTTGAGATAATGGACAGATTAAAAAAAATAAAAAATTAAGTATAAATTTTTTTAAGGGCATTTATTTAAAAATGCCAGTAAAAATTAATTTTTGCTGGCTTTTTTTATAAATGCTACTACAAAAGTGCCACCAAAAATCTATTTTGGTGTAGTGACAATAAACCAGAACTCAACAAGGAGGTAACCTAAAATAATACATCAGTGTACAGGCTCTTAGTACAAGTAAAATCCTTACAATACAGTGATCTCTCAAAAATGGAAATAAAAGAATAATCTACTGACTGTACTGATCAGGATCACCAATGAAGGGGTACCGCTACTCTCCACAGACGGGTAGGGATCTAGCTCGCGACTCCCTCGCCTCGAACAGCAACCACAGAATTAGCAACATCCGCTAAGACTCTACAAAACAAAGGAGAGAAAAGAAAGAGGAGGGGGAAAACCCCCAAAGGGTGTGAGAACTATATCAACACGTAGTTCTCAGTGGGTACCACCACCAAGCCCGACGGTTTGCCCACCAAGTCTACTAGAGGCATAAGATAACAAAGCAGTAAAAATCTAAATAAGAAAAGCTAGAAATACTCTACAGCTACCATGCCTCTATCTAAAAGCTCAAAAGGGAAACTTGTCTAAGAACATGCAATGCCTCTCCTCGCTCACATCAACTCGATATCAGTGACTGCCAAATCTGGTCCAGTCAAGCCTGCGCCCCGTGGTGTATCAACTAGGGTCCCTCGTGTATCAACGTAGGGTGTCCAATCGGACTAACTCACCTCTCGTGCAAAACTGCCTCAACAGGCCAAACATCGCATCCACAGTGGCATCTCATAAGGTGCTCCCCCACTGGGGAAAACGGCGCGGTATAGAGTATCAAACAGTGGCACATGCAGGCTATAGTCAAATCCACGCTCTTTCTCCCAGAATGGATAAACTCGGGACCCTCAACATCTCGAACAAAGTCGGAGTACCGTCAACGACGCAGCTAATAAAGCTCTCACGAACCTTGAGACACTAGCGACATAACTACTTGTGACGCAGAACGCATTGGCTGGAGATACTTCACAGCCGGGATCGACCCACAACTCGAGGTCTAACAAAACTGGTCGGACGACACTCAACGACCTGGGACCACCGTTTACCCAAACGGCTCCCAACAACACCGACCGGAAGATACTCAACGGCCCGGGATCACTGTCTACCCAAACGGCTCCCAACAACACTAGCACTGATCTAAGCTCTGCTACCAGACTCCACTCAGCCCCCAGGCACGAGTGCAGCATACGTCCCACAGTAACCTGACCTCTCGGCCCACTACCCAGGCGAGGAAATACTAAGTCCAGAAAATAACCGAAGTGTGGGATGTCTAAGCATAAAAGAACCCAGCCCAAGTGAAGGTTCTCTACTAGTCTGGTTTTAACATGCATTATATGGCAGGGTGCTAGGTCAAGTTCCAATAATAGGATGCAATTAAACATAGCAAAATAGAATATCTCATCTCTCACAACATGCTTCCTATCTCCTCTAGCATGGAATGAACATATCCTTTTAACATCATGCGAGGTATCAAATCCATCAGACATGTACAATAAAACAAGTAAGCATCAATCCACATAATATAGACCATTCCTCAAGCTTATATCTCAACCTAGAGATTGTACATTTAATCATGCATGCTATCAATCACAGTGGGTAATATTACCTTAGGTAATGCTGCTGCTGCTGCTGCTGTCTCGGCGGCCGAAAGCCTCCTGGCCTCTGTCTCCCTCCCTTGAGACCCTGAGACTGGGATCGGGGTGGTCTCGATGGTCTCGGCCTACTCAACTGGCCAAAATCTGACGGCGCTGGCCGCTTCTCTCCAGAACTAGTCCCTGGCGCTCGCTCCCGCTCTGACATAACCACAGATCCTCGGTCAACCCACCGAGCGTGCTCAATAGCTGCATCCAGAGTCGACGCTCTATGCGAATGCA
This sequence comes from Tillandsia fasciculata, assembly GCA_029168755.2. Lineage (NCBI taxonomy): Eukaryota > Viridiplantae > Streptophyta > Magnoliopsida > Poales > Bromeliaceae > Tillandsia > Tillandsia fasciculata. Next base: position 22,781,610 of record CM054940.1, read on the forward strand.
CAAGAGGGTATATATCCTGATGCAGACCTCTCTCAAAAAGCTCAACCCTCTGGGCCTCATCCTTGGCAACATGGGGTACACTACTCAATAGCCGCTGAAACTCACGGACATACACATGAAGAGGCCGACTCCCCTGCTGAAGTCGTCGTAGATTCCCTTCTAGTTTTTGCTTTGCATTATCGGGAAAATAGGCCCGAGTAGCAAAGCACGAAACTCTGCTCAAGTCAATAACTGTACTCCCGGCGGTCCCACTGGACGAACTCGATGCCACCAAGTCTCGGCGTCCTTCTCTAGAAAGTGTGTGGCCAAGTGCACCTGATGTTTCTCCTTAATAAATAGGTTCTCAAACAGCTTCTCCATCGCTGCAATCCAGTTCTCAGCCTCCTAAGGCTCTGAACTCTGCCCTGCAAATCGTGGGGGATGAAATTGGCTGATGTAGGACAGACGGTCAGCGAGCTCCCTCTGCTCCGAAACTGTCAACGGAGCAATCTGAGACGAGGTCGACGATGTCGCAACTGGAGGTACTGCTGGTGGTGCTATAGGAGATGTCCTCTGCTCAAACAAACGCATCATGCGTTCCATGTTCTCCTCCTGGCGCTTAGTCGCCTCCTCCTGGCGCTTGGTCGCCTCCTCCTGGCGCCGTAACGCCTCAGACATCTGGGCCATCTGAGCCTGTAACTCCTGAACCTCACCCTGCTCGGCTTCCCGCTGCTCGGGCTCCTCATCTGACGCAGGATGCGCCCTCGTCGCTGCACGACGTCTCGGAGGCATCGTAGGCAATTGCAACAAAAAGCAAAATGTCAGAGAACAGAAATCTCTCGACCCAATCTAGCGAAAGTCTAAAACATGCCACCCCTTCTAAAGCATTATGTCGTCTGCAACCAACATAACCACTTTAGAGAATAAACATGTAAGGTCACTCGCCCCAATCCCCTGGGGGAGTTACAAACTCAATCAGGACTCTCGCTAAAGTCACGTCTCTCCCGACAGTCATCCTACTGTCCAACCAATAGCCTAAGGTCTCTAAGTCCTCAACGACCTATACACCTAGGCTCTGATACCACCCTAATCTGTCACACCCAGCGGTCGAAACTGCGACTCGGACTGGCCAACAGATCCGCCGCCTGCACGGGACTTCCCGCACAGACGAAGCGTCTAACCTGCAAGAAGATCTATAGCTGTACAAATATCAAAGCTGGAAAGAACCAAAACTATAGAAATAAAAACTGAACAGCTGAAATCACTATACATCAAGATCCAAAAAAAAATACATAGTCCTCACCCTATGACATAAAATACAATCATCACTGTCCAGTACAAAAGTGAAAACCAAAATACAGGGTAACTCTACCTCTGACTTATACACACTCAGGTAAGCAACTAGTCGGCCACGCCCTTACCTCGGTCTGATGTCTCCGCACGAGCTGAACCCGGAACAGCCGCCTCAGGAAAACCTGTCACCACAGCGGGTGTGAGAACTACTGCAAAAGGTAGTTCTCAGTGGGTACCGTCCCCAAGGTCCACGGTATGCCCACTAAGTCTACTGGAGGCAAACAGATAGATAGATAGATAGATAAAATGCAAGCTGGAATATAAAACTATAGCTAAATGCCTCAAGTACCATGCTCAAAGGAAATACACATCTAAGAACATACCATGCAACCACCCGCTCATATCACCCAAGCTCAATGACTGCCACATCGGGTCCAGTTAAGCCTGCGCCTACCTACTGCCACTACGCCCACAAAGGACTTGGACTTACGTAGGGTGTCCTGCACGGACTATCTCAATATCACGCAAAGCGACCTCTAGTATCTCAACTAGGCGCATCATCATCATCATCGCATCCGGAGCGTAACTCGAGGGGAGCGATCCCACCGAGCTCAAGCGTGTCTCATCTGGCACAAAAGCGGCGCCTACATGCTACAATCCACGATCAATCAGATCAAAAACTCGAATACCAACATCCCCAAACTCATGTCTAGGTCGGAGAACCCTCCACGACTCAATTTGATATGCCCTCAACAACTCCCAAGACACTAGTAAATACATCCACAAGTCAAATAAAATCCCCTCGGCCCCCAAGCACGAGGTCACATGCACCCTGGAACCATGTCATCTCACTGGCAATCTCACAATTTAAAAACCAATTTTAAAATGTCGATTTTTCCTTAAAACAGGTTTCATGATTTTTAAAACGGTCCCGGTGCAAAAGTAATGCCATCTAACCATGTAATTTAGTGTCATACAATACCAGGAGTATACTAAAAATAATCTGGGGTTCTACTGAATTTTTTGTAATTTTCTAGGCAACTATCAGATTTACCAACAGTAAAAATAATACACTAGACATGATCAAAATGCATACAGAAGCATTAGGAGGCATTCTATACAATTTGGAAGAATTTCCAACCCACCTAAAATGCTTTCCGTAGGCAAAGCCGAAGTCGGGGTCGCGCCGAAACCACAATCTGCCGAAACTCCGAATACCGCGTCGCGCGCGCACACACTGTCTCGCTACTCGGAAAAATCTCCGGACGCTCAAACAAATCTCCCAAGTCCACCGCAAAAAAAATCCGGCGCGCTCCGGCTCACTCTCAGCCAACACCCAGCTCACACGCATGCATGCATGCAAGGATCCTCGGTTCCGCGCAGTAAAAAAAATACCAAGCCTCAGCTCAACAGCACAACAAGTTGCTTACAAGTGCAAATGGAAAAAAGAGAAGAAAACAACCAATTTCCACTCAAAATCTCATACAAATCCATACAAGAAAACCAACTTAGAAAAATCTACCACTTACCTTGTGTGCAGCTCGACGCGCGCGGGCTCCGCTCAAGGCTAACTAGCAGGAAAACCAACTTGCACCTTCACTTCTTTTCTTCTCCTTCTCTTTCTTTTCCTTGCTCTTCTCTTTTTTTTTCTCTGGTTGTAGTAGAGAAGAAGGAGGGTTGGCTGGCTCTATATAGAAGGTGGCGTAGGTGCAAGGGCAGTTGGAGAGGTGAAAAGTCCAAAACATCCTCAAAATATCCAACCCAGCGCTGCTAACAGTGTCCCTGTGAGTCTGGGTACCGGTACCATAAGCTGGGTACCGGTAGCCCCCTTCAGTTCCGGAACCAAAGAGCTGGTTCCGGAACCAAAAGGCTGGTTCCGGAACCCAGCACTTGGTTCCGGAACCCACCTGCTCCAACACCAAAAAACCATCAGAATGCTTCAGATTCTTCGCTGCCGACTTGCTTTTTGCCCCGAAAGCTTCCGCATCACTCTTAAACCTCCCGAACCCCGTTGTAAACATAAAATACACATGTCCCAAGTATTTCCAAATTTTTCTGTGCACAAATGCGAAGTCGGTGCTCAATCCAAGTCCAGTACTCTACAGGTATAGCCCGTAAAAGAGGGGGATAACAGTTCTACCTTTATCCCCCCCCCCCCATCCCCTTAACAGTTATTTTGGGATAGCCCGTTAAGAAAGGGGATAACAAATTTTTCCCGGTGGGAACAAAGTTGTTTCCATCCGACCTTGTTCCCACCCAAGAACGACCATGTTCCCATCTTTTTTTTTTTTTATTATTATTCTTATTAAAATTTAAATTAAAATTTTTAAAATTTTAAAATTTTGAATTTAATTTTTTTAATATAAATTTAGAAATTTTTAACTTTAATTTTTTATAAATCTAAAAATTTCAATTTTCTTAAATTTTAAAATTTTAAAATTTATATAAATTTTTTATATATAAATTTTTAAATTTTTTATAGAATTTTTTTTTATTTATACAAATTTAAAAATTAAATTTTTTGCATCATCTTTTACACATTTTTCTAGATAATTAAAATTCAAAATTTTAAATTTAGACAAATTTTAAATTTTATAACTTTTTAAATTTTTAACTTTAATTTTTAATAAATTTATAAAATTTTAAATTTGATTACTTTTAAAATTTTAAAATTTATACAAATTTTTAAATTTTTAACTTTAATTTTTAATAAATTAAAAAAATTAAACGCTAAAATTTAAACTTTAATTTATATAAATATTAATTATTATTTAATTAATATTTTATATTAATTAATTAGATAAAATATTATTATTTTAAAATTATAATTATTCTTATTCTAACTATTCTAATCTAACTAAGCAAACACTATTTTTCTTATTCCCAAGAACAATCCAATTTTTGTTTTAAGGCAAAATTGAACATAGTTTCTGTTTATTCCTAAATTTATACATATCCCTAGAATAAGCAATTTTAGCTTATATCTGAACCAAACGCAACCTAAAAGAGAATAATAATAACTTCTAATAATTTCTAATACCGTTTGGAAGAATAAGAAGAGTAAATCTTTTGTTCTCTTTTTATGATATTCAACCAATCAGTATCTTAAAAAATAATTTTGAATTTAAAATTTTTTTAAGTTAATAAAGAATTTGACCATTTTATTTCTATAAAATATGATACTAATTTTTACAATCAGATTTTTTTTTTTTTTTTTTTTTTTTTCTTTTTTCAGACTCAAAATTAAAAGTAACTTGAAATCTAAACATAAATTTTAAAATTTTATTTTAATTTTAGATTGAAATTTTTAATTTTTTATTTTGCATTTGAATTTTTAAATTATAAATTATAAATTATATAATTTAAAATTTAAAATTATAATTTTTAATTTTCAAATTATAAATTTTAAATTTTTAAAATTCAAAAATTAAATTTTAAATTTTAAATTTTAAATTTAGATTTCAAATTTGAAGTCAAAAATTTATATTTATATTTAAAAGTTTTAATTTTTAATTTTTAATTTTTAATTTTTAAATTTTAAATTTATATTTTTAATTAAAATATTAAATTTTAAATTTTTGTACAAATTTAAATTTTAAATTTTTGTACAAATTTAAATTTTAAATATTTGTAAAAATTTAAAATTTAAAATTTTAATTTAAATTCAAATTTTTATTATTTTAAAATAAAAATTAGTAAAAAAATTATTATTTACAATGATAAAAATTTTTTGTCCAATAATTTTATAAAATCGCTACAGATTTTTTTTTTTTTTTTTTTTTTTTTTTTTTTTTTTTTTTTTTTTTTTTTTTTTTATCGAAACTCAACACTCTAATATTTTTAACCAAAAGTAATTCTTCAAACTAAAAATTAATTATGCAAAAATTATTTTTTTAGAATTTATGCCAACGAATTCATAATTTATGGAACAAACATGTGCATGTGTGGTTGACCAGCCCTGTGTCCATGTAATTCATGTGAATCGCCTCATGATTTTCCAAGGCCTCATATGCGAGTAGGGTGAAAAACAGTGAATACGATCGAATTTTTAATAAAATTATATCAGCATTTATATATATTTTTTGAATGTTAATTCACATGCCAATATATGTTGAATGTCAAATTTCTGCTATCATATTTATTAAAAATAAATTCGGATTTATATTTTTATATTTAGATATTACTTGAATAATAATACATACTAATATACATAAATAAATATGATCTAAATTTAGCGAATAAGACATACAATGCAATTAAAGATTTACATTCATATTTATATATACTTTGTATATCTATATTTTATTTAATAAAATTTAATATTTTAATAAATAAAAATTATTTAATATAAAATTTATAACAAAATAAACAAAGAATACGATTAAAAACTATTTTATCCATCTACAATATATATTAACATCTCCTTTCACTGTAACAAAATTAAATTATAAAAATATATTTTTATAATATTTTTATATACAAGTGTTCTATTTATATTCTATTTATATTTAAAATTAAATTATAGAAATATATTTTCGGAACAATTTACAATAATGTGTTGTTATACACCTTAACGATAGTATATATATATATATATATATATATATATATATATATATATATATATATATATATATATATAACGATAATAATAATAAATATCAGTATTTTCAGCAGCGACATTTTTTTTTTAATTTTAAAAAATTTTAAAATATTATTATAATATAATTTTATTGTAGTGTTTTATATTTTAGTAGTGAAATTCGTCAGTATGGTTGGATTTTTTAAGATTAATTATATTTGCAACAGTATTTTAATTTTGAATGTAAATTTGGATACGAATTTTTATCCTTGTATTATATCAAATTCGGTGTCGAACAACCTAGAGAGAGATAGCTATAATTAAGTTTTTGGGCTGGTGATCCGTAATACGAGGCAACTTCTAATTAACCAAAGTGTTAATTATTTAGGCCAATCAAGAGCCGTACATGTGTGCTTGGAAAAATTCCTTTTGGTACATAAATGGTAACCTCGGGGTCGAGAGGGAGAGAGAGAGAGAGAGAGATGAGACGTACATGTACTGAATTCCATGTTTGGATGGAATTAAAGTTTTAATTTTTCGAAAAATTTAATTTTTGTACTTTACCTTTGATGTTAATAAAAAATTTTGTTTTGTTTTCGTCGATAAACGTTGGTGGATAATCAAACCATATAAATTTTAATATATATTTAATATTATTTTTTTTTAATTTATTTTTTGCCGATTTAACTAAGTTTATCCTAACCATTTTTACTAGTACATGCGAGTAGGGGTGTCAACGAACCGAACATGAGCGAGTTGGAATCGGCTCGTGTTCGGCTCGTTTATTTACGAGCCGAACACTTGGCTCATTTATTAAACGAACCGAACACAAGCTGGCTCGTGTAAATATCGAGCTGAAAAATTCGGCTCGTGTTCAGCTCGTTTATTAACGAGCCGAACATGAGCTGGCTCACGAATAATAATTTTGATTTTCATTCCTACTATTAGGTATAAAGTTAAAAAAAAAAATTTAAAATTAAAATTTTAATCTAATAATTAAATTTTACAAAAAAAAATGATGGTTAAAATCTAAATAGTAATATATATATATATATATATATATATATATATATATATATATATATATATATATATATATATATATATTCGAGCTATTATCGAACCGAACACGAGCGAGTTGACTCCAGCTCGTGTTCAGCTCATTTATTAAACGAGCTGAAAAATTCAACTCATGTTCGGCTCGTTTACTAAACAAGCGATTCGATCTTAGCCGAACACGAGCTGGCTCGCGAACAGCGAACTGAATTGTCACCCCTATATGTGAGTGTAGTGTCGCTCTTCTGCTGAGTTAATTAATCTTCTCAACTACCGTATTAAGGTGCAATTAATGCATGAATAGTGGCTGTAATTCCTAGCATTATAGTTTGATATTAATTAATGGAGTTAGTAATATTTCTATGGGTACGTAAATTAAATTTTGATTGTTAGATTTAGTTTATTCAATGCCAGTGCATATTGGAAGAGACAAACCAATAATAAATGGCAGATGTATAAATTGAATTGATTAGGATATTTTGAAATGGAGGAGGCTTATTAAAACTAGCTTAGATACTATATTAATAAGGGCATGCGGTATATAAAATTTAGAATTAATTTTATATAATTTTTTATAAATAAATCAAATAATAGATGTATTTCTATAAAATTTAGCTTTTATATTTATTGTTTTAAAAGTCTCAAGTTGTCCATATCAATACCGTCAATGTCCGTTAGAAAAATTAAGTTAACTATAGTTTAAATATTTAATCTTAGTTAGTGAGTGAGGTAATTAATTTTTGGGGCAATTTCCTACGTACCCCTAAAAATTTCTCTGTTTTCAGATTTACCCCTCTTAGAAGGCTAATATTAAAACTACCCTTCTTACGTTCCAACTTCTTTCCAAAATATCCTTGAAGTTAAACTCTGTTAGTGTACCGTTTGAAACTGCCGTTATCTGTGTGTAATTACTATTTTGCCCTTTCAAATATACCCTAAACCCTAAACCCTAAAACCCTAAACTCCTAAACCCTAAAACCCTAAACCCTAAACCCTAAAGCCCTAAACCCTAAACCCTAAAACCCTAAAAAATCCTAAACTCTAAACCCTAAAACCCTAAACCCTAAACCCTAAAACCCTAAAAAATCCTAAACCCTAAAACCCTAAACCCTAAACCCTAAAACCCTAAAAAATTCTAAACCCTAAACCCTAAACCCTAAACCGGGGCAAAATAGGTATATCTGATAGTTTTCAACTCCGATTATTATTTAACTCTAGTTTAACCCTAGTTAACTTAACAAAGGAAAACGGTAGGGGTATTTTTAATAACGGTGGAACGTATGAAGGGTATATTAGAAAGAAAAAAATAAGAGGGATAAATCAGATATTTCTTCATATTTCAGGGGTACACAGGCAATTATCCCTTAATTTTTTTATTCTTTCCGATATTATACTTAATTTGCAAGGACAAAATTGACGTTTTATTTATATTCTGTTAAAAAATAAATAATAAAATAACGATAATAAAATAGAGAGATATATATTAACAACTTAAGACTTTTGAATAAATAAATATGAAAAGTTAAACTTTGTAAGAATATATCTGCTTCTTGATATATTAATAGGGAGCTTGTCACGAGGTTAAAATCGCTTGACGAAAATCCGTACGGCGCTCATCCATCACCTGCATGAACAAGCAAGCCAAAACCGTCCCGAAGCGCAACTCCGCAAATTGCTATCGATCTAGTATCGAGAGAAAGGCACACAAAAGGTCTTGCAAGATGGTACAACACAATCGATAATTTATTGATAACGAAAAAGTGGATTACTGTAGTAACCATGATTTTTGAAATCCAAAATCTAAGTTTAAATAATTTTCTGAATTATTTAAATGGCAAAAATGAATTATTAGTAGTGCAATTGTGGTCCGAAAATACCGACTTTTGATCGGAGCCTAATCTCAAAAATTCGAGATACTATCGCGACCGTCTCGTCGAAACAAGAAAGATTAATACGCATATGTTTTCGATCTGACGGTCGGATCGTCCAGAAATCAGCGAAGAAGCGAGCGGGGTCCACAACTTAAGTTGTAAATAGTATCCCCTTATTTAATTCCCCTCTCGACCAACGTCGGCCATTTCGCCGTCTGGACCCCAAATATAATAGTATGAGTAGTCGTTTCTAGCTATTTTTGACATTCTGAGCGTAATGGCGCTGACGAAATTTTTGTTTGACAATCCTAGAGTCTCGAGAAACGTGCAATACTGTATAATTTTACAGTATTTATGGACCAAAAATTTATCCGGGTATTTCGTCGAAAAACAAAAATCGCTACCTGATAGGTTTCGTCGAGCCGGACGTCGTGGCGAAGTCCATTTTTTGAATTGACGACTAAAACGCCTCGAAAGGTGTGAAAAACACCAAAATTTACACAAACACCCCTATATTTTATGCTCCGATTTGCGTGCTGCTTCAGGGAGAAGGACCTAAGTGTGAAATATAGTTGCTGTGAGGGACTTGGATTGAAATGGCAGAAGTTGAGGAGCTTATTTGCATCTTGTTACATGCATTGTATAAAAATGCATTGAACCTCTTTGAAAACCCTAGCAACCAGAACCCTAGCCCTAGCCGCCAGCACCAACCCTCTTCATCTCCCTCTGCCTCTCTCCCCTGGCGTTACGCCGCCGGCCGCTGCCGCCCTTCGCCGGAAAAAAAAGTGAGGGATCAAGAAAAAGCTTGATTCTCGGTTGGTTGGAGAAGGTTGCAGCCACAGGGTTTGGGTTTTCTCCAAACCACGTCTGGAGACTTCCCTATGCCTGTGAGACCCAGCCGAGGTGTCCCCGGCATCCTGCTCCGCCGTGGGCCACCGCGACCATCTTCTTCTTCCTCAATTTTTCGGCGAGGTAAGATGATGGAACCTTTTTGTTTTAAATGGCTTTTGGACCCTCCTACCCTCTTCCTGACGTCAAGTGGATCGTGCCTGTGAAGTTTGAGCCACCGCCGTCGACCCGGTCGCCGGCGGGAGCGACTTTTCGCCGGAAGTCCATTATTTGGCCGATCTCGTGCTCGGGAAGATTCCAACCGTTGAACCGGAGATCAGGACCGTTGGATTGGGTCCTTTTGTCGACTGTGGCCTCCTCCCAAAGTTTAGTGGCGATCGGTTGAGGATCCGCGACGCTCGGGCGTGCCCTAGAACCGGACTTTTTGCTTCCTCGGCCGAGCTTCGCCGTCCGGCGCCGCCGCTCGCCCGCGCCGCCGGCCACCACCTCAGTAAGCATCCTTGCACCAAGACAAGAAGCTTGGTCCAAGTTGTAGGGCCTCTCGTGCTTCGGGTCGGAATCCGCCATTAGAGCACCTTCCTCTTCCCCAAGCTCTGTTGGGTTTGGCCGCCGGCGATCGTCGCTGCTCCGCGCCGCCGGCAAGTGACCCAGGTAAGTTAGTTTGGTCTTTTAGAAGCTTTGCATGCATTTTCATGAAGCTTTTGACGTAGGTTTTCCATCTTTTGTGGTTGCACCATTATTGCAACCCGAGCCGAGCTCCGGTCGCCGCCGTCGCCTCTGGTCGCCGGCCAACCACCCAGGTAAGCTTTAAACATCAAATTCTTGCTTTCCATCAAGATGTTTTGGCCTAAGTTCCCTGCTAAACAGAGTTACTCCATCTTGTTTTGGGTGTGTTCGATTTGGGTTCTTTCCCAGCCGCCGCCGTTTTCGGCCGTCGGCGGTGGGTCAGACCTGGACCAAACAATTGCTGTGAGGGTTTTCTAACTTGTGCTTACCCTTATTTTCAGGCAGAACCTGGTTTGATCCAAGTTGGTGCAACCCGAGCCTAGCTTATTTTAGGGTGTTGCTCCGGCGACTTCTTCGGCCAACCTCCGGCGCACCTCAGGTGAGTATCTCACTTCTCTGTCCAATCTAAGCACCATGATCACAGTAGATCTCAGTTTGATCAAGTGTGTAATTAGTTGTAGCAATGTGTCATTTTGGGCCCTAAGAATTTATGGGCCAACTTTGTAAATAGGCCTCATGCTGGCCCAAGCTCGTGAGCACGAGCTTCGTCTCGTCGTTTCGGACGCGCTGGAACTTACGGCGCTGTCTCTGATTTCCTGGATTTAGAGAACGAGTTGAAACAGCATTTAATCTAGTGTAATTATGCAAAATTGTAGTAATCTAGGGGTCAACTCGCAATTGTAACATTGTGGACAGTATTTAAACAGTGTAAACATGTCTCTAAGTAATTTGATAGATTTCCGAAGACTCTCGTTGAGCGGAGAATGGATATCATTCCGTAAATCGGCGAAATTGTCGGTTTTACGATTTCTGGCGCGTGTTGCGCCTACCTCGGTATAAAAGAATGGTTTCGGGTTACTGTAATGTTGTCGGGACAGGTATGAGTGAGTCTATTTCTGATCACAGTTACTGTTCTAGAGAAATCATCAACCATGAAAAGAATCGAAAGTATCCACTTTCTCTTTTAAAAATGTTACCCAAGAAAATCTAGAGAAATCATCAACCATAAGAAAAATGTGCCATTTACCACCCAAACTTGGTTGATGAGTCGGCCCCATTAAGTCCATGTGCAATATTTTCTAAAGGCCGTTTGGTTCCCACATGGTTTAAATTCTTGTGCGCGGCCCTTGATTGTTTTCCCTTTTGACAACCTCCACACACAATGCTTTCTTTAAAAGAAAGTTTAGGAACTCCCTTAATCACATCTTTATTAGAAATTCTAGCTAGTTCCTTAAAATTGATGTGACCTACTCTTTCATGCCAAAGTTTTTCGTTATCAAGTGACACTAGGTTACAATGTTCAGAAATTTTGTTAGGAACTACATAGCAATTATTTTCAGACCTAACCTCTTTCAAAAAGAATAAATGGTCCTTATCAGTTACAATGCATTCTGCAGAAGAAAACTTAACTGAAAAGCCATTATCACATAATTAACTAATGCTAATGAGGTTAGTCTTAAGGCCTTCAACAAATAAAACATTGTTCAAAACCGGGCCTTCTGGAATAGTGATTGTCCCTTTTCCAACAATTTTTGAAGAACGACCGTCTCCGAAAACTACAAGTCCTCCGGAGATTTTCCTAAAGTTTGAAAACAGTTTTTATCACCGGTCATGTGACGAGAACATCCACTATCCAGATACCAAGACGAGTTGTCATAAGCATGTAAAGAAGTATGAACAACAAAACAAGGGAAGATTTCACCTTTGCGCACCCAAACCTTTTGAGTTTTGGAGTGTGTCGGCAATGATTGTGAAGTTATTCTCCTTGGTGAAAGCGTCTTGTTTGATTGATCGCTTTTCTTTGACATCGTCGTCTTGTTAGGTGTACTACCAATGTTCTTTTCTTTTGAAAAAATTTTCTTTGATTTCCGGGGGATGAACTCGTTGGTAGTTGTTGCAAGAGGTGCTTGATTTGTTCGTTTTGCTCCAATCTTGTAATCTCTTCTTATGTGCCCTGCAAAACCACAATGAAAACATACCTTTGTGCTTATTGATCCTGAAGTAGGTGAGGTAGGCTTGTTGTCGTTGGATGCATTGATTTCTGTCGGAGGAGGAGATGCCGACTGTGGCACAAAAATTGTTTCACTCGAACTGGACTGTCTCCAATTCGATTGTATCCAAGGCCCAAACGGTTCGTTTGACCAAGACCAAGCAACTTATCCAACTTGCTCCTTCCTGAAGAAAATCTCTTCAAATCATCCTGAAGTTGGAAAATGGTCTTCGTCATCTCCATCTTCTCTTGTCGAGCCTCGGAGTAGAGCTTCAAGAAGTAATTGGCTGTATCCACCAGTTTGATGTGTTCCTTCTTGAAATGCTCATTCTTCTCTTGAAGGGAAACATTTACTTTGATCAAGTTGTCCCTTTCCACTTCAAGAGCGTTTGAGAGAGAAGTTGCCCTTTTTGCTTCTTCTTCGAGATCCTGCAATATTCTTCTCAAACTTTTGTTTTGCTTTGCCAATTTTTTTGAATCCTTTAGTAGTTTATGGTAGGCAAAGGCAAAGTCTTCACCTTCGGAATCGCTCGGTTCATTGTCCGTTGCACTCTTTTCATCTTGGGAGGAGTTGAATAATGAACCGGATGTACTTGCCATAAAGCACACGTAAGGTGAAGTTGTGGACGCGTGGAATGCCGTTGCGTTGTTATCCTCATCACTGGAAGATGACTCATTGGAAGTTGAGGTGTCATCCCAAGTGACGGCTTGCATTGCCTTCTTCTTCGACGGATTCTTGTTGGGACATTCCGTTGAGATGTGACCGTAGCCTCGGCACTTGAAGCATTGGATTTGTCCCTCCGAGTTCTTCTTGTCCTTTGAAAAACTCTCTTGCTTTCTTGACTTAAAACTTGAAGATCCTTTGCCTTTCTTCGACTTTACGAAGGATGAGGTTTTCTTTGAATTACCCCTTCGAAAGTTTCTGCGAAATTTCCTCGTCAAGAGAGCAAGTTGCTTCTCGAAATCCTCCATTGATAGATTCTCGTCATCGTCTGAGGAGGATGAATCCGCGTCTTCTTCTTTGTTGATTTCAACGCAAAACCTGAAGACTTAGAAGAAGATGGCTTTCTAGAAGAATAGTTACTAGAAAAAGTCATTTCATACGTTTGAAGTGCACCAACTAATTCTTCTACACGGATTTCGTCCGGGTGTTTTACTGTTTCAATGGCTGCAACCTTTGAGCGAAATCTTTCAGGAAGAGTTCTTAAAATCTTTCTTACAACTTTAGATTCTGAAATTTTCTCTCCCAAGTTAGCACATGTATTTACGATGTCTTGCAATCATGTATAATAATCTGTGAATGATTCATTTTCTGCCATAAAAATTGAGTCAAATTTGCTCGTAAGCATTTGCAGTTTTTGAATCTTCACGAGGCTTGTTCCCTCATGTGTAACTTGTAGAACATCCCAGATTTCTTTCGCAATCTCACATGCCGAGACGCGAGAGAATTCAGTTTGCGACAAAGCATTAAATAAGGTGTTAATTCCTTTGCCGTTGTAAGAAGATGCATCAATTTCTTCCTTGGTCCATTTCGACCTAGGTTTGATGGTGCGAACATCAGCAATAATTTCAGTCGGATTTGACCATCCAAACTCAATTGATTGCCACACCCGTTCATCGATGGAAATTAAAAACGCTCTCATGCGTACTTTTCAGTAGGCATAATTTGTTCCATCGAAGAACGGTGGTCTGTTGATTTTTCCACCTTCAACCATTGTTTACAACCCTATTCCCTCTCTGATACCACTTGTGGGTTATTACAAATAAGGATCTAAACAGTGGAAAAAATACCTAGAGGGGGGTGAATAGGTGTAAACAATAAACACACCAAAATCTTTGCGTAAAAATAATCCAATGCGGAAAAGTAAATAACACGCAGAGATTTTACGTGGAAAACTCCAAACCGGAGTAAAAAACCACGGGACCGATCACACGGTGAAATCCACTAAGATTAAATACGTACAAAGGTGATATAACGTACTCACACACGACTCAACCTTTTACCATACGCTCCTAGTAGATCTTCTCCGCTCGTTCCACAACGCGCCTCGAATCCACGATTTGCGTCCAACGCCGAATCCACGGCGTCCAACGTCGAGTCCACGACGTCCAACCGAATCCACGGTCTCCACCAAGTAGCACATCTCGAATCCATGAACGCACCTCGTCTCGAATCCACGAAACGGTAACACCTTGAGTCCACAAGGCCACGAGTATCCACGCGCCGATTTTTGGAAAAAATCATTATTTTGTTGGTGGTGAAAATCCGCCGAATACTTAGATCAAAGATAGATCGAAAATACCATCTAAGTATTCATTAATTTGATTCTACTCAAAATCTGAGTTTGAAATCCTAGAATCAAATTAATCAATATAGATGAAGAAACATAGAATAGATCTAGTTATTTCCTTTCTTCTCTATATGTGGATTTTTTTATTTTTCGATCGTACTGGATTAACCTTTTTTTTTTTTGGATTACTCTAAAAGATGAATCATAGGGTTTATTTATAGGTTAGAAACCTTTGGAAGAGGATAAGAATCAAAAACTGACTTCAACAAACTTTTTCTCGCACGACGGTCCGAACTGGATTTGGCTTGATCCGGACTGTCATTGTTTTTCAGAGAATTCTTGAAAAATCATGTTCGCGGTCCGGACTGAAGGAAGCACGGTCCGGACTGTTCATGTGATTTCTGCAGAATCCACGTTCGGGGTCCAGACTGAACCAGGGAAGGTCTGGACTGGATTTCCGCATGAACCTACCTACGTTCGGGGTCCGGACTGAAGTAGCCTGATCCGGATCCTGAACATATAACAGTCCAATTTTTTGATTTTTATGCAATTACAAATCCATCCAAGTGTTTCTACACTATAAGAAGTATTCGGATCACCAAAATTGTTTAGTTAAACGTACCTGATCCTTTTGAATTCTTCTTTCGTGAGATTGAGGTATATGATCTAAACATCTTCATCTTCAATCTTCAAGACTTAAACACTTTCACGAAATACGCCAATACAAATTTCTTAACAGGACAGACCCTATGTTATCTGCAATGGAGCCCACCGAGTCACAGAGTGCGCTAAGAGGCACGACCACTGCTTCCGTTGCGGCAAACAGGGCCACTTTCGTTTCAACTGCCCCTCGAACACGGGCACAGCATCTTTCGCAGCATCCACCCCACTACCTCAACAGCCGGGGCGGGGGAGAACCCCCTCGGGACCCACTGTACATCCTCCACCCACTCGATAGGAGGGGGAGACGCGTCCACAATCGGGAGGAAGGATCTACTCTATGACCCACCAAGGGGCGGACCCACCAGAGGACGTGGTGGCAGGTACTACTCTGATCTCAGACTCCCGAGCTAGAACTTTATTTGACACCGGGGCATCCCACTCCTTTGTATCTCGTACTTTCGCCCACACTCATGACTTGGAAACGAAACCCCTTCGCCATCTATTGACCGTCCGGACCCCTGGGGGGCCTATTGAGGCAGTCAGCTTCGTGCCTTCTTGCCCAATAAAGTTGGGAAGGCTAGATTGCCCCTGGGACTTGGTGGTCATTCCGTTGAAGGAATTCGACGTAGTTCTGGGAATGGACTGGCTCACTAAACACCAGGCAGAAATCGACTGTGATAAACGTCAAGTACGATTGCGGGAATCGGGATTTTCGGAGAACGTGTACCTGGCATGTAAGAGCACCTTCTTTTCGACCGTCATCTCCGCATCTCGGGCCAGGAGAATGATGGAGGGTGGATATGTGGCGTACTTAGCTTCGGTGGACTTGGCGACGCGACCCACCTCCCCGCTTTCAGACATAGCAGTCGTAAGGGATTTTCCAGACGTTTTTTCGACCAAACTTTCGGGGATGCCGCCCGGACGTGAGGTTGATTTCTCTATTGAGTTAATTCTGGGAACGAAACCCATCATGAAGGCGCCATACAGAATGGCCTTCGCCAAACTAAAGGAACTGAAGGCGCAACTAGAGGACCTCCTGGATAAGGGTTTCATCAGACCGAGTGTGTCGCCGTGGGGAGCGCCTGTTCTATTTGTAAGGAAGAAGGATGGGAGCTTGCATTTATGCATAGATTACTGGGAGATAAACAAGGTCACGGTGAAGAACAAGTACCCCCTGCCACGTATTGATGATCTGTTCGATCAACTGCAAGGGGCGACGGTATTCTCGAAGATCGACCTCCAGTTTGGCTACCACCAGCTCAGAATCAGGGGTGAGGATATACCGAAAACAGCTTTTCGAACTCGTTACGGCCACTACGAGTTCACGATAATGCCGTTTGGGCTTACTAATGCCCCAGCGGTGTTTATGGATATGATGAACAGGATCTTTAAACCATTCCTGGACCAATTCGTGGTGGTCTTTATCGACGATATCCTCATCTACTCCCGCACAGATAAAGAGCACGAGGACCACCTGCGAGTGATCCTCCAGACCCTACGGGATCAAAAATTGTATGCTAAAGTCAAAAAGTGTGAGTTTTGGCTCCGCGAGGTCGACTTTTTGGGACACATTGTTTCAGCGTCGGGAATTGCGATGGACCCAAGGAAGATAGAATCCGTGACCAACTGGGCTCAGCCGACAACGGTGACAGAAATCCGAAGCTTCCTAGGACTGGCGGGATACTACAGACGCTTCGTGGAAGGCTTCTCAAAGATAGCCACTCCCCTGAATCGACTAACCCGGAAAGGGGAGAAGTTCGTCTGGACGGCCCAGTGCCAGAAGAGCTTCGAGGAACTCAAAGACAGACTCACACGGGCGCCAGTACTTACATTGCCGAAGCCCGGTGAGGACTATGAGATCTATTGTGATGCATCTCGAAGCGGTCTTGGAAGTGTATTAATGCAACAAGGGAAGGTCATAGCATACGCATCAAGACAGCTCAAGGATTACGAGCAGAACTACCCTACACACGACTTGGAACTCGCGGCAGTCGTGTTTGCCTTGAAGCTATGGAGACATTATCTCTACGGGGCGCACTGTAACGTGTTTTTCGATCACCAGAGCCTCAAATACCTATTTACTCAGAAGGAACTAAATTTACGGCAAAGGCGATGGCTGGAACTACTAAAGGACTACGATTTGTCCATCCACTACCATCCCAGGAAGGCAAATGTGGTGGCCAACGCCTTGAGCCGGAAAGGACAGACGGGGGAAACGGCACTGAGCGCCCTTACCCAACAGGATCGTCTAATTGCAGAGTTCTCGCAATTGAGGCTGGAGGTAGTGCCAGCAGGTGCGGTTGCGAAACTTCTGTCCTTGGTGGTGAGGCCTATGCTGATAGAGAGGATCTTGGAAGGCCAAACAACGGACACGCAACTACAACTGGTGCGGGACAAAATATCCTCGGGACAAAGTGGGGATTTTACGATTGGCACTGATAATGTGTTAAGGTTCCAGGAATGAATTTGTGTGCGATGTGCCAGAATTGAGAAAAGAAATTCTAACGAAAGCGCATAATGCCCCCTACACTGCGCATCCCGGAGGTACAAAGATGTACAAAGACCTGATGCAGACCTTCTGGTGGCCCAAATTGAAGAGTGATGTGACGCAATTCATGGCGCATTGTTTGGTGTGCCAACAGGTGAAAGCGGAACATCAGCGACCGGCGGGAAAACTACAACCATTGCCCATACCAGAGTGGAAATGGGAATGGATTACCATGGACTTCGTAACCAATTTTCCGCGATCGCAACATGGACATGACGCGATATGGGTCATAGTGGACCGTCTGACGAAATCGGCCCACTTTCTGCCTATCCACACGACGTGGACCCGAGATCGGCTAGCGCAAACCTACATCAACGAGGTGGTAAGATTGCACGGAGTACCATCGTCGATAACTTCTGATAGGGACACACGCTTTGTGTCAAATTTCTGGCGGAGCCTGCAGCAGGCACTGGGGACCAAACTGCAGTTCAGTACGGCCTTCCACCCGCAGACGGACGGGCAATCGGAACGAGTGATCCAGATTCTCGAAGATATGCTTCGAGCTTGTGTGCTAGATCTGGGTGAGGGATGGTCGCGTTACCTACCTCTCGTGGAATTCGCCTACAATAATAGCTACCAAGCTAGTATTCAGATGGCGCCGTACGAAGCCTTGTACGGGCGCCGATGTCGATCGCCTATTTGCTGGGACGACTTGGTGGAGCGGAAGCATTTGGGGCCAGACCTTGTAGAGGAAATGGAGGCAAAGGTGCGCCTTATCAGGCAGCGGCTGTTGACCGCCTATAGCCGGCAGAAGAGCTACGCGGATCAGAGGCGACGGGAATTGGAATTTATGGTGGGGGAACACGTGTTGCTTCGTCTATCACCGTCTAAGGGGAGAAGACGGTTTGGCTTACGAGGGAAGCTGAGCCCACGGTACGTGGGACCGTTCAAAATCTTAGAGCGCGTGGGCCCGGTGGCATACCGGTTGGCCTTACCGCCAAACCTCGAACGGGTACACAATGTGTTTCGCGTCTCGATGCTCCAAAAGTACCTTCCCGACCCGTCTCACGTCCTCGATGCCTCTGCCGTCGAGTTGCGTGAGGACTTGAGCTTCGAGGAAACGCCGATACGGATATTGGCGCGAGAGGAAAAGAAACTTTGCAACCGGACGATCCCCTACGTAAAGGTGCAATGGAGTAACCATGAGGAGCGCGAGGCGACTTGGGAACTTGAGACGAAAATGAGAGAGTGTTTCCCTGAGTTATTTAGCGAGGGTTGAGGTCAAGTTTCGGGGACGAAACTTCTTTTAAGGGGTGTGTGGTGTAATATCACAATTTTTCATGTAACGTTTTACCCTCCTGCTAATAAAGTTTAAGGTACGGAAAATTGAATTAATGGATTTACTTAAGTTGATAATCCTGAGGTGCGGATATTTTTCTGTGATAGAGCTCGAAAAACGGTGAACGGAGGTGCGACCGGATCCGGATTCCGACTTACGGATCCCCCAGAAAGGGGTTGTTAGGATCGCGGTAACCGGGATGTGCATCGAAATCCGTGCAAGTGATCATGCACGCTTGTCGAGGAGATAAGAAATTATCTCTAAGGAATAAATAAATAAATAAATAAATAAATAATTAAAGATTTAAATACCCGATATGGATTTCGACGGTACGTACCAAGAAACAGAATTTACTTCTCCCGAAAAAGAACCCTAGCCGGAGAGAAAAGAAAGAAAGAGGAAAAAAGCGAAACCCTAACCGGAGAGAAAAGAAAGAAAGAGGAAAAAGCGAAACCCTAACCGGAAGAGTAAAGGAAGAAAGAAGGAGAAAGCGGAGGGACCCGATCATCCCCGACGAACTGCCGGAGCCGGGAGCGTGAACGGATCGCCTTCTCCGACGAATCGCAGTAAGAGATGTTCCTTTCGGTTTTAGTTTCGAGTTTTGTTTTGGTTTGCCGTTCTTGTTACCCTTACCGCCGTCGTCGCTGCCGCCGCAAAGCCCAAGGGAACCGCCGCCGCCGCACCGCGTGCGGCGCCGCGCAGGGCATTCGCCCGCGCGGCTGCACCGCACGCGGCGCGCGCGCGTGCCGCGCGGGGCTGGAGCCCGCACGGGCAGGAGCCCGTGCAGCCGCCGCCGCACCACGTGTGGCGCCGCGCGGGGGCAGGCGCCCGCGCGGCTGCACCGCACGCGGCGCGCGCGTGCCGCGTGGGGCTGGTGCCCGCGTGGCCGCGGCCGCGGCATGCACCGCGCGAGGCTAGCGGCCGCAGCTTGTGTCGCGCGGGGCTGGTGCCCGCGCGGCCGCGACACGCGCCGCGTGGGGCTAGGGCCCGCGCGGCCGCAGCATGCACCGCGCGGGGCTAGCGCCCGCACGGCCGCAGCTTGTGCCACGCGGGGCTGGTGCCCGCACGGCCGCGGCACGCGTCGCACGGGGCTGGGGCGCGCGCGGCCGAGGCATGCACCGCGCGGGGCTAGCTCCCTCGCGGCCGCAGCTTGTGCCCGCGCGGGGCTGGTGCCCGCGCGGCCGCGGCACGCGCCGCGCGGGGCTGGCGCCCGTGCGGCCGCGGCATACGCCCAGCGGGGCCGGTGCCCGCACGGCCGCATGGCATGAAACGACGCAGGGGTGGCCGCGTCGCCCGTCGCGCGACACCGCCACCGCCGTGCCGGGTCGTGGTTAGTGTTTTTGGGTTTTTGGACTCGGTTTATCTACCGTTTATGTTTCCGATCTGACCGCGGTTCTTTTGGGGACTATTTTTAGGTCCGAGTGCCGATTGTGAGCGTGGTTCGGTGTCCAGTGTTCCGGTCAGCACATTCGAGGTGGGTACCTTTTGGTGTTTTCGGTATATTGTCGTTCCCGAGTTTTTCGTGTGACTAAAGTAGATGTTTTGGTAAATTGTCTAACCCCATTGCATGTAGATCCTATTTTATGTTCTGACTGAGGCGGCTGAGGTCGCAGTTTCGTTTTATATGCTCATATTGCTTACACGCACACCGGCGGTCTGGCCACCGCACAGGGTGTATTTTTTCGGAAAGATGGTAAGGTTTACCCGTGTACCCCATGACTAGGGAGGATGGGGACCCCTCACGGTGAGGCAAACTGCTACTTGGGCAGTGGAGGGGTTGGAGGCACCAAGAATTGAGCACGGTATTTGGGGTTGGGGCCCAACTTGTTTCTAATTCTGGGGCAGAGGCCCAGTGTGATTTGTGACAGGGATTTAGCGGTACATGAGGGGGAAGTAAATGCTCCGGTGTATCTATTTGTCTTTTCAGTTATTGCATTTACTTGTTTATATCTACTTTATCAGTCACTGACTACCCACGCTGTGACAGGTCCGAGCAGGGGTGGGAACCGGGACGACGGTGAGGCATCGAATAGAGGACCCTAGCCATGGTGGCTATTAAACTTTACAGTTTAGGGTTATTTCTTTAATGCTTGGTTAGTATAACTGTGAATTATTTGTGTATGGTTTCTTGTGGATGTTGCATTGAGGACTTAGTGTAGGAATATCTACTTATATCTGTGAATCTTGAGATGTGGGGATGCGGCTCGTTTTCAAATACAAACATGATTTCAAAAGCATTTTCAAACCAAGTGTTGTGTGGACACTGATTTCAAAACCCGTGGATTTATCCTTTCAAGCAAGGTGGCCGCTTAAATGAGATTGCGAAAATGTTTTGTAAAACCGGGTGTCGAGTGGACACCGACTTTCAAACCTATGGGTTTATGCTGTAGTTTCAATATGATAAATGTGACTGTATGGTTAAAGTATTTGTCATGCTCGGAACGCCGTACATATACAAAGGAGGCTCCGCCCGTTTGGGGAGTGAATTTGTATATGTGGCGGGTCTGGCGCGCACCGGAGGCGAGGTTCATTTAAAGAAAAAAAAATGGATACGTTTTTCGCTCTTTTAGAACCTCCGGGGCGTGACAATAACCGAGAGTATAGACCCGCCAGGGTCATATCAACGGAACCACTGACTCAGGCCCCACGTGGGCCTGAGGGCGAGGGGTCGGCCAAAAAAGGGCCGATCATGAGAATCTTTCGACTAACAAGATTGAGGCCGAAAGCGGATGGAGGACTCAATCGGACAGAAAGGCCGAGGTGAGAATCTTGATTCCAATGGGAGGAATCATAAAGTAGGATATTCTGATTAGCAAAAAGCATCAGATAAGGAATGTGCAAATTTCGGCCATAAAAGGCTTGACTACATTTGAGTCTACAAGAACCGAATGTAATGCACATGAAACAGACAGATCGGAAGCGATCAACCGATTAAGAAGATACCTGAAACACAACTACCGATTTTGGAGGGTGTGGAGCAAAAATATAAGGAGACTTCACATTTAATAAACCGACACGTACACAACTCGAAAAGAAGAGGAAATACAAAAGTGTTTTAGAAAAGAAAGACTCGCAGTCGGATGCTCCATCGAGAGGTTGATATATACAGCTGTCTTCAAGATGGCAGCGACCAAACGCTGCTTGCAGGAAATTGGGACACCCGATAATCTTTGGAGTCGACAGGAGTGGAAACAAAAGAGAACACAAAGTCTCATTTGATCCCTTGATTCCCTGCATGCAACGGGAGAAGATCATGCGGTTCCTCCTAGAGAAGAAGGCCCCCGACCTCGCAGAAAAGCTGGTCGAAGCACGACGAGTCTTGTTCCCGGCAAAGGCCAGACATTCGAACTGCTCGAAATCATCCAGCTCCTAGAGATAGAAGCAAAAGGCCGGCCTTCTCCCCAAGGGATCTTCTCAATGACAACCATCTATGAGTAGTCAAAAATCGGCTGGACCCCCGGACGTAACATCCCGGATCAGTAGGTCACGCACGGGAGTTGCGTCGAAAAAAACTCCATTAGGAGTCCGAGGTGAGAAGAACTTTTCGTCACCTGGCGATGCAATGTCGCTAAGGCTAAATTGAGAGGCCACCTCGAAAGCACCCTCAAGGGCAAAAAAGATACAACCACAGCACCGTTGTAGCGGAAGCACAATAATTGTCATGAGGGAAAGGGAGAGATTCGAAGAAAGCTGCAAGTGGCGGTCTTACTTATAGACTGATGAGGGGGAGAGACATAGTGACAGTCATCTCTCGGAAAGCAGCAATATCCTACGGGGGGGGACAACGAAGGACGTTTTTTGCCGAATATCAAGAAAGATTGGCACCTGTTTGCGAATCCCTTGGGCAGTGAAGAAATATCTTGCCAAGATATGAGAATGATCGCTGGACAGTGTTATCCGTGCCAGAAGTTGACTCAATATCGACAATCGCCCGAATGGCACATCAGGCGATTGCCGAGGGGGCATTACAGAGACCAAAATTTTTGCCACGCGAGGGAGTGACACGTGGCGTTTACCATCGGCTAGAGGTATCAGCCGACAGAGGTTTTGAGCTAGCAAAGAGGGACTCGCGTCTCAATAGAGACCAGTCTCGGTCGAAGAAGAAAAAGTGCGCGATGCACGCCATCAACCGAAGACATCAGCCAACATGGGCTTGTGTCGACAAGGAGGGGCTCGCGTCTTGATTGAGACTAACACCAAAGACGGAGGTGCGCATCACGCAGTATATTAACTACTGGAGGCATCGCAGCCGAAGCAAAGATTATCACATCAACTAGAGAGGATTGCAGTTGAAGGACGGTAGTCGATAGTCCCGATCAGACGACGAAGTAGGTGGAGTCGGGGACAACCTTCGGGAGATCGAGCCGAAGAAGAAAGGATCCACGTCGTCTTGTTACAGACCAGCTTCAAGTGCACAATAGTACAGCACGAAGCACACGAAGACACCAGTTGACGGAATGACGAATTAGCCAAAGAAGGGTCGGCATCCCGATCCAGACCGTTTTTGGTCACATAAAGGGACAAGACGCGACAAAGGCTATTGGTCGAAGGTGCTAGCCGATAGGAGAATCGGCCGTCAAGAGAAGCAGGCAACATAAAGATTGTTCGTCTTATTCAGGACCATTTGTCGGCCAAAGACAGATATCGAACCGCCCCAATCAAGCGACGGAAGAGGCGGAGTCAAGGTCGATCCTAAGCTCCCAAAGGAAAGATTTTGAAAAAAATGAAGGCGAGATTCAAGCGCGAATCTCGTAACAGACCCCGAAGCGGCAAGCGGTGTCCAGCAAAAGGAAGTGCCGAAGATCACGCTTCGGCGCGGTAATTAAGGGATGAACCTAGACGGGAAATGGCTATTATCCTTTTAAAAATAATCGATTCAAAAGGAAATGGTTGAGAAATTCCTGGTATTTTTTTCTTTGATTATGCCAATTTCTAAATCGGCGGTTATACACCTTGATTCGAAAACTGTATAAATAAGCGAGCCAACGAAGAAAAAGGGGTCCGGCAACCTCGTAATCCCGGTACCACCCCAGCTTCTTTATTTATCTAGGAGTAGATTAATTTAACTTTTCATACCTGCATTTACTATTTTCCTAGGAGTAGGTTTATTTGTAATCCTTTTTTCTGAACCTTCTTCCTTATATTCCCTTCTTCAAATCAATATAAAGTGTAAACCAGCCCATTCGGTCGTGTCTTTATTTGTTCATTTAGAATGTAAACCGGCTCATCAGCCGTGTCTTTATTTGCTTTTCTTGTGTTTCAAAGTTATAATTGGCTCCTTAGCCATACATTTATCTCTCTACCCGGTTTAGCTATTCTAAGTCGAAACCGGTGATTCTTCTCTACCTCCGTAAACCCGCTTTGGCTGTCACCGGTCGTCGCAGTCATGAGAGTTACCAGAGGAGAACCCGGCCGAGCAGATCCCTCCTCGGCCCGATCACTTGATTGTTGGCACGCGGCGCACTTTGACACCTCTGGAGGGTCAGCTAGGGGTCGATAGCGCGCAAACCATATTTTGACCCCAACAAAGATTAAATACTATTTTTAGTATTTGTTGAAGAGTTGGGTTCTTCATTTATCCCCTCTTTTCTCCTTGTGCTTTTTCATCTTAACAGACAATTTTATCGGCCTACGTCAATTGTTGAAACTACCCGATCTAACGTCACAACTTCTACACCGACCACGACCACGACCACGACCTCTATCATGGCTACCACATGCTGAAGCTTAACTATTAGAATAATTTGCACCATCTTTTCATCACCTTTCAATTAACTTTTTAAAGTTTCAATTATATATTTTTATTCCTCAGGTGCTAGAAAAAAATTCGAGAACTTCATAATAAGACAATTTAGATAGATCTTTTGCCTTTTTCGTAGCAGAAACTATATTACTGTATTTCTTCGTCATACTTTTTTTAAAAAAAATTTATTTGATCAGTAATCTATTCATCATAGGTGCGTATCAAGATAGCAATTTTGTTTTCTTTCATAAATATGGTTTCAAATCTTCATTTTAAAATTTGAAATTAACACTGAGTATTTTTTTATTATTTTGATATTCTTTTTGCAATGTATCTAATATTTCATTCCATCGAGTAGCATCGATAATGTGAAAAAATATCGAATCATTCAATGATAGTTGAATAAAAAAAGCACCTTTATATTTTTTTTTTCGGATTCTCTTCACTTACTTTCTTACAGCATTTACATCTTGACGTACCAAAAATTATATTTGTCTTTTTTGAGCATCAGGAATTCTTGCGTAAATTCGTTGGTGCTGTTAGACGTTATAAATACCTTCTCTTCTCGAAGTTCTAATATCATTTGTTACGACGATGGATCTCCACCGTACACTGTTCTATACATTTTTTACGATATATAAAAATCTCCACCAAAAAATAAAATATAAAATAAAAAATAAATAAATAAAAAATTTTGATTTGTTTTGGCGGAAGCAAACTCATTAAGCTAACTTTAACGAAGCCAACAAACAAGCAAACGTAGGCCTGGTCCCCCACGCACGTACGACACATTCAGCTAGCTCCAATTAATTATGCCGACTTATTAATCAAGGAACAAGCTAGACCAGCCCCTATTCTTATAGCCAATTACGTACGTACATAAAAGTCCTACTCCTATTAGATTTCAACTCATTCAAATTTTAAATTACGAAATCTAATAAGCAGATAAAATAGATACTGTAATTATAATCTAATATTATTAGCATTATCTCCGTTAGGATTTGGTTAGATTTATAGTTGAATCTTAATTAGATTAAGATTAATATTTAAATTTTAAAAAAATAAATTTATTAGGTCTTGTTTGGAATGGGGCTAGAACAAGAAATAAGAAGGATATTCCACTTATTCTACTAAATGCACCAGGAATTATTCGGTACAGTAGTTTCAGTACAAACAGAATAAGCTGGAACAACAGTTCTTATCCATTATTTTATATATATTTTTTTTTACCAAACTACCCCTCCTTCCCTCCTTTCTCTCTTCCCAATACACTCTCATCATCACAAATCCCTCTTTCTCCTCTCTCTCTCTTCTTCCCGGCCAATACACTCAAATCCCTCTCTCTCCTCTCTCTTTTCCTTCTTCCCAATACACTCTCATCATCACAAATCTCTCTCTCTCCTCTCTCTTTTTTAATTTAATTGGATGTTAAATTAAATATTATTTTCAACATTTTAGAAATTTTGTTTTGATTTTGATTTTATCATAATTTTTATTAGGCTTTAAATTTTGAAATTTTATATTCGAAATTTTAACTTTAATATAAACAAATAAAATGTTAAATTAAATATTATTTTCATAAAATATAATTTGAAATTTGATTTCGATTTTGATTTTGATTTTAATTTTATCTTAATTTTTGTAAGTTTTTAATCTATTAATTAAAACGAAGAAAGTAAAAGTTATTATTTGAAAATTAAAAAAATTTATGTTTAAAATTTATAATTTAAAATTAATATTATAAAATTTTAAATTTTAAAATTTAAATGTTGAAATTTTATATTTAAAATTTTAAATTTAATTTGAGAAAATAAAATGTTAAATTAAATATTATTTTTAAAAAATATAATTTGATTATGATTTTGATTTTATCTTAATTTTTTTAAAGCTTTAATCCATTAATTAAAACGAACTAATTAGATTTTAACAACTTTTATCACATATTAAATCTTGAGGGCAAAAAGGTAATTTACCCAACTTAACCTCTTTATTCTTCTTATACCTCATTATCATACCAAACATAAAATCTCTTATCCCTAGGACCATCCCAAACGCTTTTTTATCCTAGTTCCGTACTTTATACTTATTCCAGGATTAACTAGTTCTACCTTAATCCATTACCAAACGGGCCCTTAAGATTTAAATATTAATTATAATAAAAATCTATTCAGATTAGAATTTAGATAGATTTTGATATAAACAATAAATATAGCATAAGTGCTATATTTGGCGGGGGATATACTCACGGTGATGGTCACACCCATAGAGGTAGTGGGGCTAGAGTTTAGCCACATTCATATAGTAGTATTCACATCCACGGTGGTGGTAACACTTATGAAGGTGGTAGGGGCTAGAACTTAGCCACATTCATATAGTGGTGGTTACATCCATGATGGTGGTCACACCCATGGAGGTGGTAGGGATTAGGATTTAGCCACATCCATAATCTTCTTGGTTTATAGAAGATGAGAGAAGGGTGAGACTCTATTGCAGAAGAGTAGTATGTGTAATTCTTCTCTTGGTTAATGAATCTTATTTCACCCGCATATTTTCTATTTTGTTTTTCTTCTTCTTGTGGTTGTGCTAGTTCTAGTTATGTTGAGAGGATGGATTTTTGGTAAAAAAATTCGATTTGACGTTTCCGCTGCGGAATCCCAACACAATGCGGTACCGGTGTGGATTGCGATGCCAGAGCGGGTTGCAGATTCACAGAATCTGGTACCGAAGCAAGTACCGAATTTCCCAACAATTGTTATCAGAGCCAAAAGTTATCGATCCTCAGGAGAAATCAACATCAGAGTACTGGATTACCGATCATCACGGGAGGCGATGATAATTTGATCTCGCTGTGCGTGTTGGACTCGAAGGTATGTGATTTTTCGTCATCAGGTGGAGCTAAAGAGTCCAAAAGCGAGATTGTAGATGTAGTCGCTCAAGGTGGAGCGGAGAAGAGCTCAATGTAGCGATTGAAGACTACAAATCAAATCAAGATGGAGATTGTTAGAATTTGTTCGATTTGTAGTTGAATCTTAATTGGATTAAGATTAATATGCAAATCTTAAAGAGATAAGTTTGTTAAGATTTAAATATCAATTATAATAAAAATTTATTCAGATTAGGATTTAGATAGTTTTTGATGTAAACTATAAATATAGTATAGATGCTATATTTGGCGGGGGATATACCCACGGTGGTGGTCACACCCATGGAGGTGGTGGAAGTTAAGATTTAGCCACACCCATATAGTGGTATCCACACCCGACCACAATGATGGTAACACCCATGGAGGTGGTGGGGATAGAATTTAGTCATACCCATATAGTGATGGTTACACCCATGGTGGTTGTCACACCCATGGAGGTGGTTAATGAATCTACTCTAGTGATTTATAGAAGATGAGAGAAGGGTGAGAGAGATTCAGTATGAGGGCTCGGGTTGAAGCTACTCTATTGCAGAAGAGGAGTCTGTGTAATTCTTCTGTTGATTAATGAATCTTCTTTCACCCGCATATTTTTTGTTTTAATTTATACTCGCATATTTTCTGTTTCAATTTTTTCTCTTTGTGGTTGTGCTAGTTCCGGTTATGTTTGACGTTTTCGTTGCAGAACCTCAACAGTAGGCGGTACCGGTGTAGATTGCGGTGCCGAAGACAAAATTTGGTATCAGGACAAGTACCGAATTTCCCAACAATCTCTACTATAAACTCTAAAAATTTATTTTATTACCTACTCTTACAGTGCTTTATTTTAGAATATATGTCTAAATATTTTATAATATTGAATAGAATGATAAATATAATAGATAAAAAGAGTTACAGAAAATTGCTACATTACTTTAAATGGAAAATTATAAAATAATGTAAATAAGCAAACCATTTTGCTATAAATCTTTTATTTAAACATGTACCGTGTGGATCGAGACCCCTCAACTATATATATATAGGTCACTATGAAATAGCCCCAGAATTATAATTATTCTATTGAAACCTTCTTAATTTATTCAAAATTAGAGAGTTTACCAGATTGATAATTTTAACAAATTAATAATTAAACATTTAAGCCTCCTTTGCTATTCTTGTCGTTTTATAATTCTATATAATTTACATATACGCCGTGGGAATTAAGCTTTCTTGTTATTAATTGTTGTTAGTTGGTTTGCAATCTAGTTGGGCTACGTACCGTTTCGTTAGATGCAGTTATAAAAATAATATACTTAAAAATACATATATTTAGTATGTTTGATTGTATATATAGTTATAATTGTTATAGTTATATTTTTTCTATTTGGTAAGCTTAAATTGAAATTTATATTTGTAAATTCCGTCACTTTTTAGTTAAAAATATTAGATTATCTCTAATAAATATAAAATAATCATTCGATCCTCTAATTATTAATAAAAATTTTATATTTATATATAATTTTATATATTTATAGATAATAATTAATATTATAAAATTAATTATCTATTTATAAATAATTGTACGAAAAAAAAAATTTGCTTGTTTTTTTTTTTTAATGGGTGAGACAACTACAATCATGTAATTTTATTAATTACTTAAATTTTCTATCTATAATTAATAAGTGGATATATGTAATATTTTTTTATTTTTTATTATTTTCCAACTTATCAATCGGAATAATTTAAAATTTTTAATCTATTTAATTTTAATATATAAATCAAATTTTAAAAATTTATTGCGATTCTCTTATTTTTTTTTATCAAATTTAATAGTTATGATTAATTAAAATTTTTAAGTTTACATACACAATCGCATTCTATAAAAATTTAGAAATAAAATTCTTTTTATATTTTAAATAAAGCTAATTTTTAAAAATAAATAATTTTTTTACACAACTTGTTATATCTCTCATCAACTGCTTAATTGAAACTGTAACTAATATGGATGCAGTTCTAACTGCAACAATTAGACTTTTTTGTACCGGTGTTATTACTACAGTTTGACTCAATTGTACTAAACTAAGCAAATGAATTGAGATTGCATATATTTATAATTACATTTTAGTTGTAAAAGTATGGAACCAAGCAGTGCCTAAGTGATGAAGGTCATCTTTCTTGAAAAAAAAAAAAAAAAAAAATCAAAAGAAAAAAATTATTCTTTTAATTATTTTTAAATATCAAACAAATATCATGACTGTAAAAATTATAAGCAATTCATCATCCCCTATTATACTATTTTATGAAGCAAAAAATAACTACGATGATAAAAGAGGCTTTAATATGTAGCAACTAAAATTAGATTAATTATTTGCAAATCGAGCCATAAAATTTAGCAATTTTTTTTAACTTATTAACTATTAAAATTATAATAAAATTATAATAAATAATTAGAACTTATAGAGATATCAATAAAAAAAATAATAATATAAGTTGAAGGATCAATTCAAAATTGCATATAGTTGAGGTTGGTACTGTAATGCCCCGGACTAACCGCAGCCGCCTAGGATGAGAATTCTTTGAGGCCGGCTCGGCGGGAGGGATGATGGGGATGAGAAGAGAAGCAATTGGGAGGAAAAGAGGGGAATTCAGGAGATAGGGAGGCAGTAGAGAAGGAGAGGAAGAAGAAGAAGAGGAGAAGAAGAAGAAGAAGAGCTAGCTTGAGAGGAAAGCTTAATTGTATTTCATTTCATAATCCTTACAGTTCTCAATCTCAGTATATATGTTAACTAAGTTACCTAGCTACTACTATGCAAATTGTAATGTTGCTAAGGGTGAAACTGAAATTAAGGGAACAAAAGTGGGCATGGGCTCGGCTGGTGCATTCGGGAGTGGGCCTAGGCCTCGGGGCTCCTTCTGTCTGTGGGTTGGCCCGCTGGGGTTGCTCCCTTCTCCTCCGGGCTGGGATTTTGGTAGGGCCTGCTTCTGGGCTTCTTCTGTCTGTGGGTTGGCCCGCTGGGGCTTCTCCTATCCTCCTGGCTGGAACTCGGGTGTGGCTGGGCTTCTTCTGTCTGAGGGCGGCCCGCTGGGATTCTCTCACCACCCACCTGGCTATGAGCTGTATCCCATCAAGGCTATGTGTACTCTGCTCCCCATCTCTTCACCCTGTTCCCTATCTCTTCACCCACCAACTCTCTTCCATCTCCGAGCCCTTCCCTCTAGCGCCTCTGTTGTCTCTTTGGGTGCCGGTGACTCTGGTGGCTCCGCCTTGGCTTCCCGCACCACCGGTGCTCCCAACCCCGCCGGACCCTGTTGTAGCTAAGTCCCCTCTCCTCCCTTTCACTTATGCAATAAAAAAACTATTTTTTTTCTACTGACTATCTCCTTTACCAACTCTGCTCTTCCCTACTCTTATTCACAGGCGTTACAGGTGCCCATAAAATTTTACCCAATTTTTCTTAAGAAATGCGCTGTGCACAATCTATATATGTGTATACATCTTACACCTATGGATCCTAGAGTTTAAAAAGGTTTTAAATTTTTTATAAAAACAAATTAATAAGATTATCGGATGGATCCTAATCATCTAAATACTGGAGTGTAAATCTCACACTTAGTTATTAGATTTTTTCTCAATGTTTTATAAATTAGGTTGAACAGCTAGCGATTTGAATATGTTAGTGGGTCAAAGAGTCAATGGTTCAACTAGTGGATCAATGTTAGTTGAATCAGTAAAACTAGTATGTCATTTAAAATATTTAATTATTATTTTAAATATTTTAATATTATTATATAGAATAATATATATATATATATATATATATATATATATATATATATATATATATATATATATATATATAATTGAGCTCCTATATTTGTAAAAGTATCAAGTTATTAATTTTTGTAGGTTTTTAGTCTTTAAATAAAAGGATGTGTTTGGGACAAAATGTGGCTTGCGCGCGATCGGCTCCTAGGTGACCCTCCAGAGGTGTCGAAGTGCGCCACGTGCCAACAATCAAGCGATCGGGCCGAGGAAGGATCCGCTCGACCGGGTTCTCCTCTGGTAACTCCTCACAACCGCCACGACCGGTGACTGCCGAAGCGGGTTCGCGGAGGTAGAGATGGATCGCTGGTTTCGACTTAGATGAGTCGAACCGATTTAAGAGATAAATGCACGGATGTTGAGCCGATTGTAACTTTAAAACACAAGAAGAACAAATAAAGACACGACCAATGGATCGGTTTACACTCTAAATGCAAGAATAAAGACAAGATAAAGACACGGCTAAGCCGGTTTATACTTTATATTGATAAATAAAGACACGACCGAAAAGCCGGTTTACACTTTATATTGATAAATAAAGACATGACCAAAAGACCAGTTTACACTTTACATTGATAAGAAGAAGGGGATAAAGTGGGGAAAAGGGATAGAAGGATTACAATTAAGCCTATTTCTAGAAAAGCAGTAAAAAAGAAGAAAAAAGAGTTAAGTTAACCTACTCCTAGATAAAATAAAGAAGCTGGGGTGGTACCGGGCTTACGAGTTTGCGGACCCCGATCTCTTCGTTGGTTCGGGTATTTATACACATCCCGAACTGACTTATTAAGCACCAATTTGAATTATCGGCGCAAATTTGGGGAGGTTATCGAATACCCAGCAACTACTTCCTTTTGAGCCGAAGGCCCTCAATCAAGGCAATAGTCGTTTCTCCGTCTAGATTCATTTCCTTAATCGTTGCGCCAGAACGTAATTCTCGGTGCTTTCCGGCGCATGGCGTTGCTTGCCCTTCTGGGTTACTCCCCTAATTGTTGTATTGAAGCGTGATCTTCGACGCTTCCTTTTGTTGGACGCCGCTTGCCGCTTCGGGGTCTGTTACGAGATTCACGCCTGAATCTCGCCTTCATTCTTTCCAAGATCTTTCCTTCCGCAGTTTCGAGCAGCTGAGAATTGACCTTGACTTCGCCTCTCCCATCTCTTGATGTAGGCGATATGGTATCTTTCATTGGCCGCTTCTCTTGTCGGCCGATTGTCCTATCGGCTGGCGCCTTTGGCCCATAACCTTTGTCGTGCCTTCTGCCTTTATGTGACCGAAATCGGTCCGGATCGGGATGCGGACCCTTCTTCGGTTTATGCGTGCGTCTTGTACTATACTGCTACACACCAAAGATGTAATGACACGATTTTTCTAGTGATATTTTACCCTCCTGCTAATAGAGTATAAGTTAGAGGAAACTAAATTATCGAGCTCTTTTGAGTTGACTAACACACGGTGCGGGTATTTTTCGGTGATAGAGCTCGAAAAATGATGAACGGCGGCGGAATCGGATCTAAAATCCGACTTACGGATCCCCCGGAATGGGGTTTTGAAGGTCGCGATAACCGTAGAGTGCATCGGAATCCGTGCAAAAGATCTGGCACGCTTTTTCGAGGAATTTTGAAATTATCTCATTAGAATAGATATTTATTGCTAAATAATAAATATCCGAATATGGGAGTTTTTTCTTTTCACGTACGTATGAAAAGGAAAAAATAAAATAAAATAAAATAAAATAAATTAATAATAAAAAGATAATTATACCCCATTTATCGGAAGGAAAACCCTAGGTTAAAAAGATCGCCTCCTCAAACCCTTCCCTCTCGTGTGTACCGAAGACCAAAAAATAAAACCCTAGTTCGGAGAAGAGAAAAGAAAAGAGAACCCTAACCGGAGGAGAAAAGAAAGAAAGAAGGAGAAAGCGGAGGGACCCGATCGCCCCGATTGACTTGCCGGAGACCGGAGAACGAGACGCCATCATCTACGGGGAGCGGATCCGGATTCCCAACGCCGCGAGGGACAAGATCAATTCTTTGATCCCGATAGATCGAGGTTAGTGATCGTTATTTCTCTTCCGTCGGTCCGATCGTAGGTTTTCCCGTGTCCTTTGGAGATCGTTTTAATCGGTACATTGATCATGAGTTTTTGATTTTGGTTTTTGATCAATGTTTTGTTTTTGTTCTTGACCGGGTTTAATCGATGGTTTTTAATCGGTCTTGATCGGAGGTTTGATCGGGTTTCCGATCGATGTTTTGTTTGTTCTTCGATCAATGGTTTAATCGTTAGATTTACCGCGGATTCGTTCGGGGGTTAATTGGCTGTTTCGTTGGAGCATTGGGGAGTTAACGGGAGGCCGCCGCCGCCGTTGTTAAACGGGAGGCCGCCGCTGCCGTTATCATGTTCGCGGGGTCGTCGCCGGAGTCGCGCGGGAGCGAAAACGGAGAAGAAAACGCGAAAACGGAGAAGAAAACGCGAACGGGGGAGTTACTGTTCATCCCCGTACGGACTCCTCAGCCCGCGGTCCATGGGCCCGGGCGTGCACCCGGCGCACGCCCCCGCAGCGCGGACGCACAGACCCGGCGCACGCTTCCGTGCGCCGGCCCGGCCCGCTTAAGCGCGGTGCACGCCCCAGCGTGCACCCGCTGCGCGACGCTGCTGCCCGAAGCAGAAGACCCGGTGCGCGCCTCTCCCGTGCACCGGCCCGGCACAACTCCACTGGTGCACGCCTTCTGGGTGAGCCGGGTCTGCGCCGCCGCCTCCACTCCGCTGTAAACCAGGTCCACGCCTGGCCTGTGCACCACCCGTCAGCCCGGAAGTCCGGTAGCTCCGTTTTGTTCCATTTTTTCACCGTTTTGAGCGCCGTTTTCGCCGTTGGGATCACCGTTTACGCCGTTTTCTTGGCATGGCTACTCAGGTTCATCTAAGCCACGGTTTCGCCATGTCATGTGCTAATTTCGTCGTCGCTCCGCGCCGGGACATAATCGTCGTGGTCGCGCCGTCGGGCCTTTTTCTCATCGTTTTCACCGTCGGGGTTTTCTCGGCTTGACCATTGACGTCCCGAGTTGGCTACCGGTTGAGAAATTGGGTTTTGTTGGATTTCCGTTAGCGGATTTGGGTTCCGATGGAGTTCGCGATGATATAGTCGCGGTCCGGTAGTCTATAACCATCGGTTTTACCGTCAGAGATCCGGTTTGATCTGAGTTTTACAAATTTACTTGACAAGTTTTGACTCGTGGATTTTTGATTGACGACGCGGTCCTCTTGGCACGGTGATTTTGGTTTTCGTTGGTTTATTGTTAAATTGTGCTTTTGGTTAATTTATTAGGCCGCGTGAAGTTCTGATCGCCTAGGAGGGTCACGGGCGCGGTCGTTTATCTTCGTTTCAGGTGGGTACCCTTGCAATAAGTGCAATATGTCATTGTAAAAAGTATAATAACCTGTCTAATAAAGTAGATGAGATGTTTCAATTGATTTAACCTTTCGCATGAATATGTACCGTTTCTTATGTTATTAACTGTGGCGACTAAGTGTCGCGGTGATTGTTACACGCCGGTTTCGGCTATCACGTTTTCTAGATGCTTACACATACACAGGCTGTGAAGACTCGGAACTTCGTGGTCATTACAGTGTGATCAACAGCTTGTGGAGGCCTATTTTTGTGGATAGTGTTGATCGCGTGCAAATCGGACCCAAAAAACGGACTCAGTGCGAGAAATGGATCAAGATTGCCTAATGTGGAGTTTCGCCGAAAATTAGAAATTGAATCTTGCAAAACAGACTTCGTATTTGGATTCAATGTGGAAAAACGATGAAAATCAGCTATTTACATGTATTTTTTCGAGTCCGGACGCGCGAAAACGGGCAATCCGAAGTTTCCTGTGGATTTGGGAGCGACCGGTGGACCGGAGGGGGTGCCACGTGGCGGCTCCCCGTTGGATCCGTACGCCACGTGGCAGGCGAGGGGGCGCGGCGCAGCGAGCCCAGCCCACGCAGCAGGCGCGGGCAGGCGGGGCAGGCACGGGCAGAGGCGCGGGCAGCCTCGGGCGCGGGCGGATAAGGCGACGCCACGCGTTGCGCGCCCATTCGCGGGCGCGATTGCCCTATCGGGGCGCGACGCGTGGCGGGCATCCAGCGGCTAGCGCAGCCGCTGGATGGCTGCCGCGTGGCAGCCCGCATTGCGGCCGCGGGCCGGCCCGGCACTGTAGCAATAGTGGGATTTTTCTCCAGCAGCTTATCTTCTTGATATTTAATGGAATTTCCTTCTCCATTTTGGAGCTTTTGGAGAGGTTTTTTCTCAGTAGGTTTTTTAGCAGAGCTCAATCAACAAGTCTTCTACAACACTGGATTTTTTGGGGATTTTTGAAGGCCATTTGGATCATCTTCTCCACCTACATTTGAGGACATCACCATTGCTGCTTCATAGCCCTCTCCGTCGCGTTTCAGTGCGAAAATTCCCCAGGACTCATTTCTTGGAATTTTGAGCTCATTTTTAATTCTACGTTTTTACAAGAGGTAAGGCTACAATCTTTGTATTCAACTCTCCTCTCAGATCTCATGTTTTTACAGAGTTTTAGGGCCATCGTTGGGACCCTTCATTTCAGTCTGGAATCCTGAACAGTCCTTAGTGTTTTGGCTTTTCTGAATTGTAGGAGTGGAATTTTTGGATGATTTTTGCGGAGAAATTTCCAGGACTCGAAGATCTACAATATTGGTAGTACCATTTTCCCCAGATCTGAGTTTTTATTAGGGTTTATGCATGATCTTTGGAATACCTTGCTGCATTCGTGCACAGATGGAACTTGGTGGATAGTTCAAAGTGTTTATGGGTTTTCTCTTTCATCCGAGCATGAAATTTGGAGTTCTTTAGCTCAATTTGTATCTACTCTCGACAAGGAATCCAATGGTACCCTCTTGCAGGATTTGGAGCACGTTTGGTTAGGTAACTTTAATGATCTTTCCAAGTGCTATTATATGGATTACTGCAGTCCCTGTGTTAGTTTTGATTTGAGCAATGCACCTTGGAATGCAGATAACTTTGTGGATAGAAGGTCTTTTTCATAAATTCAAGTTGGGACTTCTTCTTAACTTCAAGGTGAGCAAATTCTCTTTTGTGATATGTGGATGAATCCCTTTGGAAAAGCCTCTAATTAAGCTTGGAAATGCCACCAAGTTTATGTTAGCAGTTTTGGACAGCATTGTGACATTTGTTGTATTTGAATGTTAAGGAAAATTAATGGTGGATTTTTGAGGACTTGAAGATGTTTGTATGAAGAGGACATCTTTGTTTTACTGCTAGAAACTTTATTTTGAGGTATTTGAGGTTGCACATACTTTTTATTTAACCTTGTTGCACTTGCTGAAATTCTGGAATTTGAGTGCGTAGTGTGCATTGTTTCAGTGATTGCGCCCAATCCGTGAGGCGGATTTGGATGATTTTTGCGGCATCGGACTCCTGGGAGGATAAGAATTACTCACGCCAAAATTCAGCCAGATCGGGCATCGGATCGTCAAGTTTCAGGTGGGTGGTTGTGCTTTGCCGAAAACAACGATTTACCCACTCGGGCTATTGGTTTCCCTCATGGCATAGTTGATTGTTGTTCTCTTCTCCTTGGTATATTATGCTTGGATATCCATGTTTAGATTAAGTTATTTGATCCTCTGTGTATACACGAGTGAATGAATAGTTTGATTGATGTTGCATTATCTCATATGAAGCGATTGTAAGCGATCATCTTTAAAGTTATGGCTATGTGAGAGTATTTGGGAAAATTAATATTTAGCCTACCCTTTGTGATGAATGGTTAACATTATTATGTGAGAATGATGGTGAGAGTTATATGTAAATGATTTTGGTTGATTTATGTGAAGGATATGGTTGCTATGTGAGAAGGGTTATTATGACTTTATGTGAATGTCATATGGGCTAAGTGTGAATGGCTATCAAGGGTAAGTGAGGGTGATCTTGTTGATGATTCTTGAGCCTATGTCATGAGAGGTTATATGTTAAATGATTCTTGGCTTATCTACATGAGAATAATGTCTCCACTTGGTGATATGAATTATAGTTGTTGATCCTTATCCTACAATATGTGATATTGGGCATAGATGTTGATTCTTAATCTATCTATGAGAGAATGAATAGTTGATTGATCTTTGATCTAGCTTATGTGAAAATGGGTGTTGATGTGGGTTATTGATCTAGTTGATGTGAGAATGACCTATGCCTTTGATTTTCAATTCATTCATGACAAGATGGATATCATTGTGAGTTGAGGCCTACTCCTTATGAAACTAAGCATTGTTCATGACTCCTAATTCCTCCAAATGAGATTGGATGTTGTTGGTAGATCCTATGTTCATCCTATGTGAGATCAATGAAGGTTGTGGAGCCTTAGACTATTCATTGGTGATGCATGATTGAATGTCTATGATTAAGCAATGTTAAATGACCCTAAGCATAGGGTAAGGTTTGACAAGCGTTGTACCACCTTATGTGATGTTGATTAGGTGTGGCACTTCCTTATTTTATACTTTGTGAGCATCGTGTATGTGGTATAGGCAGGCACAGACTATGTTGCACTTAATGTTCTTATGCAATTATCGATATTTTGGATTAGCATGCTCTAATAAATGTAAGAACATCGACACCTGTTTTTTTTTTTATCATCTTGGGACATTTGCATGCTTGTATGGTCATTTAGATAGGCCACCTTTTTCTGCTACACTATCATGTTGGACTTGACATAGGAGAAACCATGTTTCTTGCTTTTCTCCTTTCATACTAGGCTCAGGGTATTTGTAGCTCGTGCGCGAGCAGGTGGTTTTGGGATAGTGTAGACAGACTCTTGGGATTTGGGACAGGCTGGCTTGAGGGCAGGGTATTGCGGCTACCGCGGACTTTGGGCGGTTGACCGGATGGTGACTTGGGCATCGGATTAGGGATGACAGGTCGGGCTTGATTTGGGGGATTTGTGGGATATTGCGGCGACCGCGGACTTTGGGCGGCCGACCGGATATTTACAGCTGCATCAGATTGGGGGATCGGGCTTTATGTAGTGGATGGGGTTTTCCCACTTTGATTAGAGTCGTGATCCAGTCCTGCTATATTTTTGATATTGGTTACTTATTAATCAGGCACTTTACTCGTGTGGGTCGCTCCCCTCGAGTGCCACTCCGGAGTGTGCGATATACAGACTTTGAGTCCTCGAGACTCCTATCTCCTATCGGTGTTATGCATAGGCTGACATACCCGATTTGGCAGGCACGGCAGGCAGTACCAGTGTTTACTGGTGTATAGATTTGGTTTAGTCAGGCAGGCATTTATATTCTGATGCACATATTTAGCTATCCTTATTAGCTCGGCATTTAGAGGCATTTTAGTGGTAGCTTCCTTTTATCAGTAGTTCTGTTTATAGCTTACCACCTCTCTTATTCTTTTTCTTGCCTCTGGTAGACTTAGTGGGTACGTCGGAATTTGAGGCTTTATCCACAGGGGGAGGCTACTGGTTTTACAAGTGGTTCTCACCCCCATTGTTGTTTTTCCCCTTTCCTCCCTTTGTTTTGCAGTGTCTACTGCGGGAGTTGCGGATCTTCGGTTGACAGTTCGAGGCGAGGGAGTCGCGAGATAGATCCCTACCAGTGTTGATTTCTACAGTGGGATAGATGTACTAACCCGTGATTGTGGGTTTCACTGTACACAGTTGTATTTTATCATTTCAGCTTATCTCCCTTTTTGGATTTATAGATGTTGTATAGGTGGCTTTTACTTGTATTACAGTTTCGGTGGACCGGATTATTGTATCACTATTTTTTTGGGGAGATGGACATTGTACTTTATTTTTCAGTTGTACAGTGATTCAGACTTTTATTACGGCAGTTTTTCTTCAGCTCTGATATCTATTTAGCTGTTAGATGATACTTTTGCAGGTTGGACGCTTCGCCTATGCGGGATTTCGCATAGGTGGCGGATCTGTTGGCTAGCCCGGGTCGCAGTTTCGACCCCGGGGCGTGACATAGGCGGTCTGGCCATCGCATCGGTGTACTTTTTCGGAGAAGTGGTCTGAATGACCTGTGTACCCCACAAAAGTGAAAGTGCCGAGTGGGAACCTCTTCACGCCAGCTATAAGTGCCGTACTAGCACCGTGAAGGGGTTAAAGGCATCACGTAAGTAAAGTAATTGTTCACGAGGGGAGATCGTCGACTCCCCGACAGGTACCATGTATTAAATCAAGTGATGTGGATTCATGAGGAGGAAAAGCGAAAGGTTCCGGCGTATTCGTTTTGTTTTAAAGTTACTGTTAATTGTTTGAAACATCTACTTTATTTGTCACTGACTTTCCCACACTGTGACAGGTCCGACTAGGTGTAGTAACCGGGACGGTGGTGAGGCAGCGTCTAGAGAACCATAGCCGTATGAGGCTTTACTACAGAATTCTTGTTTGGTTTATCTCATTTCTCTTCCTAGTTTAACTGTTAGTTTAATTTGCTTGATTGTGGATCATATTGGATGTTGGATAGTTAATTAGTTGACACTGTGGATTTTGACATACTGTTATGAATTCTTGCGGCCGTTTTACATTAAACAAAGGTTTCGAAAACGCTTTCAAAAAACCAAGTGTCGTGTAGGCACTGCTTTGTAAACCTCTGGATTTATCCTTTCAAAAAGATGCAGCCACTTTATTGTGAATGTGTAGACATTTTGGAAAAACTGGGTGTCGGGTGGACACCGTTTGCAAACCCGTAGTTTTATCTCTTGATGTGATTAAATGGTATTACTCTCTCTTGTTATTTTCACTGTGACTGTGTGGTTAAAGAAGTGAATGTAAATGTGACGCCGTGCATATACAAAGGAGACTCTGCCCGTTTTCAGAGTGAATTTGTATATGTGGCGGGTCTGACACGCACCGGTAGGCGAGGTCGTTATTTACAAAGAAAAAATATATATATACGTTTTTCCGCTTATCCTTAAACCTCCGGGGCGTAACAGATTATATGGTAACAGAGAAAAATAACTTTAACAACAGTAGTCAGTAACCAACATCCACAGTGCATAACGCCACAAGCAACTGAACATGAGATAACCAAGGTATAGGTGTGGTAGACCGTGAGTATGCGAGGCGACTTGGGGACTTAAGACGAAAATGAAAGAATGTGTCCCAGAATAGTTTAGCGAGGGCTGAGTTTAAGTTTCGAGGACGAAACTTCTTATAAAGTGTGAGTGGTGTAATGACACGACTTTTCTAGTGATATTTTATCCTCCTGCTAAAAGAGTATAAGTTAGAGGAAACTAAATTATCGAACTCTTTTGAGTTGACTAACACACGGTTCGGGTATTTTTCGATGATAGAGCTCGAAAAACGATGAACGGCGGCGCAATCGGATCTAAAATCCGACTTATGGATCCACCGTAATGGGGTTTTGAAGGTCGCGATAACTGTAGGGTGCATCGGAATCCGTGCAAAAGATCTGGCACGCTTTTTGAGGAATCTTAGAATTATCTCGTGAGAATAGATATTTATTGCTAAATAATAAATATCTGAATATGGGAGTTTTTTCTTTTTACGTACGTATGAAAAGAAAAAAATAAAATAAAATAAATTAAATTAAATTAATAATAAAAAGATAATTATACCCCGTTTACCGGAAGGAAAACCCTAGGTTAAAAAGATCGCCTCCTCAAACCCTTCCCTCTCGTGCGTACCGAAGACCAAAAAATAAAACCCTAGTTCGAAGAAGAGAAAAGAAAAGAGAACCCTAACCGGAGGAGAAAAGAAAGAAAGAAAGAAGGAGAAAGCGGAGGGACCCGATCGCCCCGATTGACTTGCCGGAGACCGGAGAACGAGACGCCATCATCTACGGGGGGCGGATCCGGATTCCCAACGCCGCGAGGGACAAGATCAATTCTTTGATCCCGATAGATCGAGGTTAGTGATCGTTATTTCTCTTCCGTCAGTCCGATCGTAGGTTTTCCCGTGTCCTTTGGAGATCGTTTTAATCGGTACATTGATCATGGGTTTTTTATTTTGGTTTTTGATCAATGTTTTGTTTGTGTTCTTGACCGGGTTTAATCGATGGTTTTTAATCGGTCTTGATCGGAGGCTTGATCGGGTTTCCGATCGATGTTTTGTTTGTTCTTCGATCAATGGTTTAATCGTTAGATTTACTGCGGATTCGTTCGGGGGTTAATTGGTTGTTTCGTTGGAGCATGGGGGAGTTAACGGGAGGCTGCCGCCGCCGTTATCATGTTCGCGGGGTCGTCGCCGGAGTCGCGCGGGAGTGAAAACGGAGAAGAAAACGCGAAAACGGAGAAGAAAACGCGAACGGGGGAGTTACTGTTCATCCCCGTACGGACTCCTCAGCCCGCGGTCCACGGGCCCGGGCGTGCACCCGGCGCACGCCCCCGCAGCGCGGACGCGCAGAGCCGGCGCACGCTTCCGTGCACCGGCCCGGCCCGCTTAAGCGCGGTGCACGCCCCAGCGTGCACCCGGTGCGCGACGCTGCCGCCCGAAGCAGAAGACCCGGTGCGCGCCTCTCCCGTGCACCGGCCCGGCCCAACTCCACTGGAGCACGCCTCATGGGTGAGCCGGGTTTGCGCCGCCGCCTCCACTGCGCTGTAAACCCGGTCCACACCTGGCCTGTGCACCACCCGTCAGCCCGGAAGTCCGGTAGCTCTGTTTTGGTCCGTTTTTCACTGTTTTGAGCGCCGTTTTCGCCGTTGGGATCACCGTTTCTGCCGTTTTCTTGGCATGGCTACTCGGGGTCATCTAAGCCACCGTTTCGCCATATCATGTGCTAATTTCGCCGTCGCTCCGCGCCGGGACATAATCGTCGTGGTCGCGCCGTCGGGCCTTTTTCTCATCGTTTTCGCCGTCGTGGTTTTCTCGGCTTGACCGTTGACGTCCCGAGTAGGCTACCTGTTGAGAAATTGGGTTTTGTTGGATTTTCGTTAGCGGATTTGGGTTCCGATGGAGTTCGCGATGATATAGTCGCGGTCCGGTTGTCTATAACCATCGGTTTTACCGTCAGAGATCCGGTTTGATCTGAGTTTTACGGTTTTACTTGACAAGTTTTGACTCGTGGATTTTTGATTGATGACGCAGTCCTCTTGGCACAGTTATTTTGGTTTTCGTTGGTTAATTTATTAGGCCGCGTGAAGTTCTGATCGCCTAGGAGGGTCATGGGCGCGGTCGTTTATCTTCGTTTCAGGTGGGTACCCTTGCAACAAGTGTAATATGTCATCGTAAAAAGTATAATAACCTGTCTAATAAAGTAGATGAGATGTTTCAATTGATTTAACCTTTCACATGAATATGTATCGTTTCTTTTGTTATTAACTGTGGCGACAAAGTGTCACGGTGATTGTTACACGTCGGTTTTGGCTATCATGTTTTTAGATGCTTGCACGTACACAGGCGGTCTTGCCACCGCATGGGTGTACTTTTTCGGAGAAGTGGTCTGAATGACCCGTGTACCCCACAAAAGTGAAAGTTCCGGGTGGGGACCTCTTCACGCCAGCTATAAGTGCCGCACTAGCACCGTGAAGGGGTTAAAGGCATCACGTAAGTAAAATAATTGTTCACGAGGGGAGATCGTCGACTCCCCGACAGGTACCATGTAATTAAATCAAGTGATGTGGACTCATGAGGAGGAAAAGCGAAAGGTTCCGGCGTATTTGTTTTGTTTTAAAGTTACTGTTAATTGTTTGAAACATCTACTTTATTTGTCACTGACTTTCCCACACTATGATAGGTCCGACTAGGTGTAGTAACCGGGACGGTGGTGAGGCAGCGTCTAGAGGACCATAGCCGTATGAGGCTTTACTACAGAACTCTTGTTTGGTTTATCTCATTTCTCTTCCTAGTTTAACTGTTAGTTTAATTTGCTTGATTGTGGACCGTATTGGATGTTGGATAGTTAATTAGTTGACACTGTGAATTTTGACATACTGTTATGAATTCTTGCGGCCGTTTTACAGTAAACAAAGGTTTCGAAAACGCTTTCAAAAAACCAAGTGTCGTGTGGGCACTGCTTTGTAAACCTCTGGATTTATCCTTTCAAAAAGATACAGCCGCTTTATTGTGAATGTGTAGACGTTTTGGAAAAACTGGGTGTCGGGTGGACACCGTTTGCAAATCCGTAGTTTTATCTCTTGATGTGATTAAATGGTATTACTCTCTCTTGTTATTTTCACTGTGACTGTGTGGTTAAAGAAGTGAATGTAAATGTGACGCCGTGCATATACAAAGAAGACTCTGCCCGTTTTCAGAGTGAATTTGTATATGTGGCGGGTCTGACACGCACTGGTAGGCGAGGTCGTTATTTACAAAGAAAAAAATATATATATACGCTTTTCCGCTTATCCTTGAACCTCGTATATATAAAAAAAATATATACAAGACTCGTAAATGTATATATAAGCGCACCATCGAAGAGAAATGGGCCCTGCAACCTGGTAAGCCAGAGGCCACCCCTGCTTTTTCATATCTTTCATGCTTGCATTTACTGCTTTCCTTGATAAGTTTCATACTAGCATCTACCATATTTTCTAGGAGTAGGCTTGTAATTGGCTCCCTGTTATCCTTATAACCCCATTCCAAGCAATACAATTAATTAATCGGCTGTTCGGCCGTGTTAAATCGCTATTTTCTCATCTCAGTTTGGCTATTCTAGGTCGAACTCTGCCTTCCTCTCAACCCCAGTTCGGCTAATCTAAGTTGAACTCGTCTGAGAGTTGATTGAGAAGAACCCGATCGAGCGGATCCCTACTCGGTCCAATCGCTTGATCCATTGGCACGCGGCGCATCACACTTAGAGGGTCACCCCCACGAGCCAATCGGTACCAGCAACTTTTCGG
>CM054940.1:22831049-22891049 GCA_029168755.2 Tillandsia fasciculata
GGAATATATATATGAATAATTTAAAATTTTTTAAAAAATAAATATAAAAGGTTAAACTTTATAAAAATATACCTGTTATTCGATATATTTAAATGGAGTTATATACAATTAATCCTTTGGAAAGTTCAAAATGTACTGAGGTGTAATTAAACATCTAAATTTTATTAAATTTTTTAATAATATTTTTTAAAAATATACTTTTATTTTTTAGTTATTATTATAATCAACCATCAGAATAGGATGAATTTATTTTTCTTTTAGTAAATTACACCTTAATTTAGTCCTTTAACTAATATTTTTAGTTCTCAAACTTTAGCTCTTCTTAATTTCTAACTCAAATTTTTAAAATCATTACTATTAATGTTTCACAATCTAATTTTTTTTTATAGTATATTAATAAATTATTAATGTAGAAGTGACGTAACATCTTAATTATTATTATATCATTAATTATGATATTACTATATCTCTTCAAATTAGTAATTTAAATATTTAGTTAAAATATTAAAAGT
The DNA here is from genome assembly GCA_029168755.2 of Tillandsia fasciculata. Classification (NCBI taxonomy): domain Eukaryota; kingdom Viridiplantae; phylum Streptophyta; class Magnoliopsida; order Poales; family Bromeliaceae; genus Tillandsia; species Tillandsia fasciculata. The sequence continues at coordinate 22,831,562 of CM054940.1, forward strand.
TGTGAAATATTAATTGTGATCATTAAAAAATTTAAATTAAAAATTATAATAAATTAAAATTTGGATACTAAAGTACCACGCCCTTTATATTTTGAGGGCATGTAGTGCACCGATTCTGCAAAATAGCAAAGTGCGGCGAAAACACTTGTAACACATTTAAAATATAATCACAAGTGAGTTTGAAGCTTTTCGAATCGATGTAAAAGCCGTCGAGTCGAAAAGTGAGTTAGATTTGAGAAGTTGAAGCTTCAAGTTGTGAACCTTAAGTTGTAGTGCACCGACTCCACAAACTGGCGAGGTGTGGTGAAATCACGCGTAACCCGTTTAAAATATGATTACAGTCGAGTTCGATGTGTTTCGAATCGATGCAAATGGCATCGGGTCGAAAAGTGAGTTAGAATTGCAAGTTTTAAACAAATGCAGTTTTTTTTTTGAAAGTTTATCGGTAAAGATTTTCGAGGCCCATTCTTGAGGTTGGAGAGCAATCAAAAATAAAAAGGAGCCTTGAGAGGGCTTTAGAATAGTTTGTTGATGAGAGGAAAGAAGAGAAAGCTGATTTACATCTTCCCAGTTGGTGAGAAGAAGTGGAGAAAAACCCAAGTCGTTTCTCTTAGTTTAAAGCAAAAACCTGAGGGAATTATGCTTGGGTACCGGTACCAGGCATTCGGTACCGGTACCCAGTGCAAAAGCACCCCAAACCGAGCCTCGGTTTTGGGCAATTTTGGGGCAAGTGGGGCTTGGGTATAGGTACTAAGCATTGGGTACTGAAACCCTATACAAATTTTGTGGAAAATTTGTATTGGGTATCGGTACCAAATCTGGGGTACCGGTACCCAGAACCCCAAGATGCGGGATTGACTTGGGGTACCGATACTCAATCCCGAATACCGGTACCCAGACTCCCTGGGAGCTGTGGCAAGGTGGAGATTACCCTCTTTAGTGAGGGGCAATGTGGTAATTTCACTACATCTGCTCTCTCCTAACTACCCCCTGACCACAGCAGAACACCCCTCTCTCTCTCATCATTTTCAAAAACCCCTCACCACCCTATCTCTTTCTCTCGGTTTGCTCCAGAGAGCGCAAGAAAGAAAAGGAAAGAAAAGAAAGACAAAGAGAGTGGTAGCAACAAGAACAGCTTGGTGGTGGAGGTTTGTGGTTGTGGTTTTGAATATCAAGAGGCTTGGGAAACTTGAAGAGAATGCTTTGGGAGGTCTCAAAGAAGGCTCCAACTTCTTTTTCATCTTCTTTTTGGTCAAGAAGCATCAAAAGAGGTGAGGCTAAAATCTAGGGTTTTGTCTTTTCGTGATTTTTATGGAATTAGAATGTTGTAAAAGTGATTCCATATGGTTTCATCTCATATTAGGGTTTTCTTGTGGATCAAAAGAGACCAAAACCTTGCACCATTCTTGCAAAGATTACAAGGTGGAGGATTTTATTCGAAAAATGGTGATCTCTTCCCTTTTCCCTTGCTTTTCATGACTTGAAGCATGATTTTAGATGAGTTAGGGTTTATACTAAGTAGAGAAAGTATAAGGGTTATCTTGAGTTTAAGATTAATGTAAACGACCTATTGTATGTAAATAGGTTAAAGAGCATGTGTAGTAAGAATTCTTGAGCATGATGGATTAAGTTATATCCTATATAGGAGATGCAAGTTTTTGTTATTAATGGTTAAGTGCTCTATGTTGTGGGTTTAAATGAAACAATGTGCATGAAAATCTAGGAGAAAACTTTGTGTATAATTTTGAAACAAGTGGGCATTGACCTAGGGTTTCACGTGTGGCATATGTTTAAAAGGTTAAACATAGGTTATGACATAGGGTTTTTACCTAGAGTTAAAACTCTAAGAAAAGTAAAGGTTGAGTTGAGTTTAAAGAGTAGAGCAAAAGTGAACCCTAGAAAGTGTTCTTAGGGTATGTTTGGGCAAAATGACACTCACGTTAACTTCAACTTAAAGTATTGAATGAAAGTGGAAATGTTTAAAGTCTAAGGGACTTTCTTGCTACCCTCGAGGCATAGACCTAGGATAAGGGCTAAAAGAGTGAAAGGATTACTAATAAGCAAATAAGCTAAAAGCTTGAAAGAGAAAGAACGCATAAAGTGCAAAGGGCTAAGTGCAAAAGCAATGAAAGGAAAAAGAAAAATGTAAACGCTCCAACGCAGGTTGACTATGAGTTGGAGGTAATGGCAAAGTCCATCTCTCGGGTAGTGAGCCGTATAATCTAGTCCTCCGTTGGGCGGGGTAGCACATGCGTATGCTATCGGCAACCATGGATAAACTTGTCTTATGGTAGCATGACTACCGGGCTTGGGCCCGTTGGGCGAGAATTATCCAAGAGGTTAGAAATTTGAACTAAATCATGGAAAACTAAATGAACAAGTGGGTTTGTGGGTTGTACTGGTGTGGCACCCTTGGTAGCGACATAAAGTCGTGTCATGGCAAGTAGAACTATTCATGAGCATGCTAGTTAGTAATTTACAGTTTCAATATTATGTCAATATTTATTATCTTGCTTCCATTTGACCAAGTGGTGTAGAAGATTCTCTCTCGGTGGTTGAACCCACTGAAAACTTTAAGTAGTTCTCACACCCTTGGGTGACATCATTACAGGTCCAGGTACATCGAGTGAGGCACGCGATAGGGGCAAAAGCACGACAGCTTAGCGACCTAGCAGTCTAGAGTCGCCCGTTTCTTTTGATTTTATTTTGAGCGAACTTGTATGTGAGAAAAATATGGTAAATATTAAATCTTAAAGGTTCATTTTGGAAGTGATGAATGTAATTATTTACAGTTTTAACTTGCATTTAAGTTCCTAAAAGAGAGTTGTAATTAATTAAAGTTAATGTTTCACTCAAAACTTTTACTTGCATCCTTCTAAACTTGTTTTTTGAATGTATGAAAGTTTTTAATTACATAGTTAGTTCTCTGATTGTTACTATTCCGCTCACACTAAACTGTGTTGAATTGGTTCAACCGTTCCTTTCGGGTATAGAAAGGTCATGCCCGAATGGCGGGTCTGTCCACGCGTCCGAACCGACCAAATTGGCGGCCTCGGGGCGTGACAGATTAGAGTGGTATCAGAGCCTAGGAATAGTCCTAAGTGGTTAGCGAGCCTTAGGGAGACTCTAGGGTTTAGGCGCATGAGAGTGTGTGGATTATTTGGCGAAAGTACATGATTGGGCTATAGGATTTCCAAGAAGGATATTGGGAATGGATCGAGGGAAATGGACTTCCACTAGCTAACGATATGTTGGGCGGCCGACAACGTAACGTTAGGAGTGAGAGAAAGCATCCATCTTTACTTTCGCATAATTGAGTTGACGAACCTTATTGTATTTATTACTATTCCGCATTCAATTACGCAAAGTGTCCGCGTTAGTAAATTTGGACTAATGTGTTGTGGTGTGCAGATAGCAATGCCACCGCGAAGGGAGACATGTTTGACGCAACTCGAGCCGGGGGAGGGCTACGGGTCGAGTGACGTCCGTGAGTTGCGGGAGCATATGACCGTGCTTATTGGCGTGGTTCAACAGCAGGCGGAGGCCTCTTTGTGACAGGAGGAGGAGGCTTCCCGTAGGCAGGAGGAGGCGTTTCAGCGCCAGGAGGAGGTGTCGAGGCGACAAGCGGAGCAAATAGAGAGGCTCCAGGAGATGTTGGCGCAGCAAGTTGATGCTGCGCAGACTGCGCATGAGCGCACAGTATCGCCTTAGATGGGGGCAACGATGGAGGGAGTGGCTATGTCGGCCTAGCCTATGGCGGCGCGCCCAACACCATCTGTTGGGGCTACTAGGGAGTTGCCCCAGCGGGCCGACTCGGAGGCAGGCGACGCCGAGTACGCGGACCAAAGGGCGGAGCAGGATCGAGCGATGGAGACCCTCACTAGTTTCCAGAAATTTCATCCGCCACCCTTCAGCGGCGAAAAGACTGACCCTATGATAGTGGAGTCCTGGGTCGACTCTATGGAGAGGTTGTTCTTGACCCTTCTGGTGCCTGTGCCGGATCGTGTCACCGTGGCGGTTCCCCACCTCGACAATGTGGCACACCGATGGTGGAAAGCGGAGTTGGAAAGGCGGGCTAGGACGGTTTTGCCGGAGCCGACTTGGGAGGAGTTTAAGGAGCTGTTCTTTGCGACCTACTTCCCCGACAGCGCCAAGCAGCAGATGGAGGAGGACTTTAAAAACCTTCGCTATGGGAACCGCACGGTCCAAGAGTACGAGTGTGAGTTCTCTCGCATAGTCAGCTACCTTCCCACAGTGGTTCGAAGTGAGTGGGATAAGGCGTGGTGCTTTGAGCGGGGCCTTCGACCAGCTATCTATTCGAAGGTCCAGCTTTTAAACATCGCGACCTATAGAAAGATAGTTGATAGATCTCGCTTGGTAGAGCGGGGCGACATGGTGGTGCGCCGAGAGTGCGAGGCATATGAGAAGGGGAAGGGAAAAGGAAAGAGAAAGGGAAAGAAGAGGCATCCAGGTGGCTCTGGGGGTCAAGGCCATCAGCGGCCCCCTAAGCAACTGCGACAGCAGCACTACCCTCGGGAGTTTTAGCTTGCATTTAAGTTCCTAAAAAAGAGTTGTAATTAATTAAAGTTAATGTTTCGTTCAAAACTTTTACTTGCATTCTTCTAAACTTATTGTTTGAATGTATGGAAATTTTTAATTATATAGTTTAGTTCTCTGATTGTTACTCTTTCGCTCACACTAAACTGTGTTGAATTTGTTCAACCGTTCCTTTCGGGTATAGAAAGATCATACCTGATTGGTGGGTTTGTCCACGCGCCCGAACCGACCAAATTGACGGCTTCGGAACATGACTGGATTAACACCCCTGCATTTGAAAAATAAGAAATATAATTTTTTTTTTTATGTATTATAAGATTGTACAACATTACATGCCGGACAAATAATTAAAATAATCATAATTAATAATTTTGATTAAGAAGAGAATATTTTGAATAATTTAGGAAATTTTACCAAATCTATTAATTATTATTTTTTTTTTTTTAAAAATGTTGGTCTTTATATGTAAGAAGCTGTTTCGGTTCTAAAAAAATATGAAAAAATATTTCTAAATTATTTTTTTCTAGTTTTATGTCCGTTTAGTTCCAAATTAAAGAATTAATTTTTTTATTTTTATTTTTAATTTTTTTCAAAAAATAAGAACAGTAATTTTCTTTTATAGAACTTAAAATTCTATAAACATATTAATTATTTTAATAAAAAAATAAAAAATATATAAAAAAAAATTTATTATTTTCATTTTCAGAAAATTTTCTCATACGTTTTCTAAAAAAAGAAAAGGAACCAAACAGTTCCTTAGTAAAAAGTAGTGACCGACCCCTACAGCAGCACGGAGGGTATTTAAGTAATTCGACAATCCGAAACCCCACTCGAAACCGGCTTTCCCACTCCCACGAAACCGGTGGCTACCCCCAGCAAAATCTACGGTTTCACTTGGCAGCTATAAAACCAACGTTCTTCCCTCCCCCTCCCTTCCCCCACATCCCACACCCCATCCCCCACAACATTTCCTCCCCATTAATCAAAATCTATCCCCTCCCTTCCTCTCCCTTCCTTTCCGTTCTGCCCTCTTCTTTCTATAAATCACTTAAATCCACCACTCGAGCTAACCCACACATTCAATTCTCGGCTGGTAAACTTAAAAGAGAAGTTGTTGTTGTTGTCAAGATGCGGATGAGCTGCAACGGCTGCCGGGTGCTGCGCAAGGGCTGCAGCGACACCTGCACCATCCGGCCCTGCCTGCAGTGGATTCGAAGCCCCGAGTCGCAGGCCAACGCCACCGTCTTCCTCGCCAAGTTCTACGGCCGCGCCGGCCTTATCAATCTCATCAACGCCGGTCCCGATCATCTCCGTCCTGGTACCTACTTCTCTCTTTTATTTTATTTTAGTTTATTTTATTTTATTTCATTTTTTACTTAATTTATATGAAGATTTTCTTATCTGTTATTTGTAATAATTAACAGCTATATTCCGGTCGCTACTCTACGAGGCGTGCGGGCGGATCGTGAACCCGATATACGGGTCGGTCGGTCTGCTTTGGTCGGGAAGCTGGCAGCTGTGCCAGGCGGCGGTCGAGGCGGTGCTGAAGGGCGTGCCCATCTCGTCCATCCCTGCCTCCGATTCTGCTGCTGCCGCTGCAGTTCCCCCGCTCAAGACCTGCGACATCCGCCACGTCGCCAAAGCCAATGCCGCCGCCGCCGCCGCCAATCTACATCGGGTCGCAGCCAGATCCCGAACCCGGTTCAAGCGAGCCGGCGCCGCCGGATACTGCAAAGCCGGCTCGTTGGCTCCGCCCGAGCCTGTCGAGGAGCCGGAGAACGACTCGGCCGAGGAGGCCGCTGAGGGCTCGCACGTCAGCCAAGCCGAGCCGAGCGAGAGCCGAGCCGAGGAGTGCGCCGACGCCGACGCCGACGCCGACGCCGACGCCGACGAGGACGAGGACGAGGAGGTGGGGCTCGACCTCACGCTCGGGCTCACCCCGCCTCTCCCGAGCCGAGCCGCCGCCTCGGCTCGGCTTGCGCCGGACGACCAATCAACGCCCGACGCGTGCCCCGTCGAGCTCGGCCTCGGGCTCCCCGTCTAGCACCCTCGCCGCCGCCGCCGCCGCCGCCGCATCCATCTGATGGCTTACATAGAGAGAGAGCTACAGCAGCAAGGAAGAGCGATTGAACGGCTGTGATTAACTTGGGAACAGTTTTGGCTCTTTGTTCTTTGTTTCGTGCGGGTGTGTATGTTTCATGTCTCTCTTTTTGGTAACACCCGTGAAAATAACCTCTTAGCTTTTTTTTCTCTTTTTTTTCTCTTTTCCTTTTTCTTTTACTCTTTATCTAAATTCCTCTCAACTCTTTTTCTAATTTTTTCTCTTTTCTAGTTTTGGGTAACGGGAGCTGTACAGAGTCTGATATGTACCTCTTTTTCTGATACTCGTATAAAATATAATATCATTGTCAGTTCAAATTTCTGTTGGTATATTTCATGCATCATTAATTGAGGAGTAACTATATTTTGGATATTTATGTATATAAAGGTATTTTAAGGAGAAAAAAATAATAATAAAATATTGAGACTCAAGGTTATTCACCCTATGGGGAAGCAAAAACGTGTGCTGCATGAGGTTACACGTGAGAGATTGGGAAAGAAAATGGTTGTTAAGGTGTAAGTGAGAGCGATGCAAAAGTTTCTGGGTTTAGAGGGAGAGAGCGAGAAAATGGTTCGTGAAGTGCGAGAGAGAGATGCAAAAGTTTCTGGGTTTAGAGAGAGAGAGAGAGAGAGAGAGAGAGAGAGAGAGAGAGAGAGATGCAAAAGTTTCTGCGCTTTGGCATTTTGTCCAGGTGCAATGAAAATTGCATGAGACTAGATGCGTTGTCACACATGCAAAAATAAGGAATAAATAGTGTATAAATATATTTCCAAAATATTTGTGAGGATATATTATGTAATAAAGTATCTAAACTCTTTTTCGGTAAACAATAAATGGAATCCAAATTCAACGATCTCACTGTAGTTTGGAAAAAAAACAGAAAATGACTGTTCTGTTTGACTCAAAAATATTTTAAAAAATATTTATATTATCAGGCACTATCGTTTTCCACGTCACTATTATATCTCTATGCCATTGCCATTAAGTCATAGATGCATCATTGAATTTTAGAACAATCAAATATTGTTTTCTTGAGGGTAACATAATTTCTAACTGTAAAAAATTAGTAATCAACTCCTGGTTGAATATAAATATTTTAAAAAATATTTTATATAGTTTTAAATTTTGAAATACAATAGCTATTTTATTTAATTTCTTTTAAAAAATGATATCAGGATAAAAGCTTTTGAGTTCAAATTTTATTAGGCTATAAATCAAGTCTCATTTAATTTAAGTACATCTTTTAGGTCTATTTCTATAGTTCTTTAATTTAATACCTAAAGCTTTTAAAGAATAGTAATCACTTTATATAATTTAGTACAAATTAACACGAAAATAAGTGTATTCACTCAATTTTTCTTACATGCATGTACTATTCCTTCTTGATCACCAGGTTTATCTGCAACTGCATATATAGCAGTGATATATAGAACTAGGCTTGAGGATTTGACCCTGAAAACAAGGGTTAAGTATTTGGTCCGGTTCGGAGTAGCTTGATGCATGATATCATTCAATTATGTAAAATATAAAATATATAAATATTATTTTTTAATAATTTAACTTTTTTGGAATAATGATTATTTTATATTTTTTTATATAGCATCAAAGTAAAAAGTTATGCGCTGACGTCTATGTCTTAGATCCATTAATAAAAAGTTGTGTCAATATTTATAATTTAAGGTTATGTTTGCTAGCGAAATAATATTTGAAGAAATAAAAATTTTTATTTTTAAAATAATTTTTTATTCTAGAATACAAAGAAATAAAAGAATTTTGTATTTAGTTTGATATTTTCTTATTCTTTAATTAGGATTAGGATAAGTAAAATCTTATTTGGTAATCTTATATTTTTTTAAAATATCAAAATTAATCTTATTTATATCTCTGTATTTAATATATATATATATATATATATATATATATATATATATATATATATATATATATATATATATATATATATATATATATATATATATATATATATATATATATATATATATGTATATAAAAAATAATATATTTTATAAAATATAAAATAATTAAATATTATATATAATATTATTATAATTATATTAATAAAATATTTCAATATTATTATATAATATACTTCAATAATAATATATAAAAATACTTCAAAAATAATAAATATATATAATTAAAGACAATTAATTTTAAAACATTATATATAATATTACCTTATATAATATTTTATTTTATATTATATGGTATATTTTAGAATAACATGTAATATAAATTTATAAAAGTAATAAAGATAATATAATATATCATATAATATAATAATTATTATATTATTTTCATAATAATAATAATAATAATAATAATTATTATTATTATTATTATTATTATTATTATTATTATTATAATTATTACAAGATATTTAATATATTATAAAATAACATATGTAATATAACTATATTTTTATATTATTTTAATTATATTTAATAAACTAACTATAGCACGAGAATAACTCTAATCCACTAAAAAGGTGAAATAGTTGTTCTCGAATTATTTTAAAATTATTTAAAATAATTCGGTTTGACCGAAATAGTTATTTTTATCATTTTTTTTATACTGTTTGGTAAAATAGTGAGGAAACTTTCGATGTGCTTTGTTTATTTCAATACCAAACAGAACCAATTACAGAGCCTAATAGTATAAATTTAAATTTGCACTACATATCTTGCTTGTGCATGCAATTCATGTGATTCATCTGCAGGCGGATGTTGAGACTATTTCTATTCAATTTGTATCAGAGTACGTAATCTTCGAGTATCCACACTACAACAAAATTACGTTATAGGGATACATGTTTGTGGCACTTTTGTATAAGTGTCATATTTATATTCCATCTATATTCAAAATTAGATTATAGGGACACATTACAAAAATGTGTCGCTATACATCCTAGCGACGGCACATATAGCAACACTTACAATAAGTGTCGGTATTTTTGTCAGCGATACTTTTTTTAGATTTTAGAAACACTTAAAAATGTCGCTATAGCCTAATTTTGTTATAGTGGTTCTCTAATTATTCTCTAATTATTATTCACTTTGAGCTGTAATCTTAATTCAATACTTTGACTTGTAATCTAAAAATGCACATAATTTCTAATATGATATTTAACTTTGGTTTGGTTCACTTATTCCAGCAGTCCTCCACATTTTTTATTAAAAATATTTAAATTATTGCCTTTTTAACCCAAATTGGACCGTAGATTGTCAAGTAGTAGGAATACTAGATTACCAAGAATGAGCTAGGAGATGTTCTCAGTTTCTAATCCAAGAGACTTGATAACTTAGTAACAAATTTGTTATTCTAAATATAAAATATACAATATTTCTGAATTATTATAAACACCGAAAATAAAAAGCCTCCTTATAAATATTTATTTTTTCACTTTTCTTATCTAATTTTTAAAAACCTATATTTTACCCTTTAAAAGTTTAGAAATATTTTCAGAGATTTATAGTGTTAAATAAAGAGGGCGAAATGATTAAATTATTTTTATTTATTTTTAAGTAAAAAATAATTTTTAATATAATTTTCTCATTTTTAAGAATATTTTTATATAAATTATAAATTAAAAGAATAGTGATAGAACTCTGATATATATAGAGGAACTTAATATATTAATTTGAAATTTTGAGAGAAAAAAAGATGGATCTTTGAAAGCTAGAGTGAGAAAGTAAAAAATAAAAGTTACAAAAAAAAGGTTTTATGTATTTTAATCTATTATATATCTTGACATGCTTTTGTTTTAAAGCAAATTGATTGGCACACTCCTGCGATAGTTGTGGGAGAATCATCCAATGAATAAAGAGAAATTCACCCACAAAGTTTCTTGTTTTTTGTTTTATGTTTTATGTTTTTTGTTTCTTGTTATCTTTTTTGGTTTTTTCTTTAGAAGGGTAGCATGCTATTCGCCACAAAGTAAATTGGAAACCTAACAGGTGATGAATGAATTAACAACTCCAATTGGTATTGATACCGGCAACTTGATTTCAATCCTTTTGTTACATTTTATTGCACAATAATCCTCTAATTAATCATTCATAACGGCTGGAAAATTCGGTACTCATCTCGGTACTCGATTCTGTGAATCCGCAATTCGCTCCGGTACCGCAATCCATGTTGGTACCGCCTAGAGTTGGATTCCGCAACGAAAACGTCAAATCAAATTTTTTACCAAAAATTCGTTCTCTTAACATATCTGGAACCAGCACAATCACAAAGAGAAGAAAACCAAAACAAAAAATATGCGGGTGAAATAAGATTCATTAACCAGGAGAAGAATTACACCGACTCATCTTCTGCAATAAAGTAGCTTCAACCCGAGCCCTCCTCCTGAATCTCTCTCACCCTTCTCTCGTCTTCTATAAATCTAGAAAATTATGGGTGTGGTTAAATTCTAGCCCCCACCACCTCCATGGGTGTTACCACCACCATATGGGTGTAGCTAAATCCTAACCCACACCACCTCTATGGGTGTGACCACATTAACACCACCGTCAAATAATAGCACATATATATACTATATTTATAGCTTACATCAAAAGCTATTCAAATCTTAGTTTAAATAAAATTTTATTCTAATTAATATTTAAATCTTAACAAACTTATCTTTTTAAAATTTAAATATTAATCTTAATCAAACTAGGATTTAACTACAAATCTAATCAAATCCTAACAATAACCCTCAAAACACACACACAAAAAAGGCTGAAATAATAACTCTACTAAAGGCGATCCTATTACAGGAATAGCTTCAGGTACGCCTGTCACGATTTTTACTGCCCAATAACCAATTTGGTCCCGAGGTAAGGAATAACCAGTTACACCAAAAGATGCAGTCAATACAGCCAAAACCACACCCGTAACCCAAGTTAATTCGCGAGGTTTTTTAAATCCACCTGTGAGATACACACGAAATACGTGCAGGATCATCATGAGAACCATCATACTTGCTGACCATCGATGAACTGATCGGATTAACCAACCAAAGTTGGCCTATAGGTTCTTGCTATTGTGTTGTATTGGCCTAACTAGAAGAAAATAATGTTGATCACTTATATATTTAGTAATGGAAACATCTAGTAGCTTACTAATTAAGGCTTCATTTGGCATCCAAGTGATTTTTCTTTTTTATGTAAACACTCAATTTACATAATTTGATATATCAGTGGAAAGGCTTCTCTTGTCTTCATGGTTAATTAGTTTGTAATAAACTCCAGCCAAGCAATGGATGAGAACTTGTTTAAAGGAAGTCTTAAAAGCAGCAAAGAAAAAAAAAAAACCCTTCAAGATTTTGTTATTATTTTTGTTTTCTTTTTTGTTGTCAAACAAATATTTTAATTAGATGCAGGAATTGTAAAAAATCCACTATCCCTTTATGTTGGAAAATTCTTCCTAATTCTTTTTAGTAAAATAACAATTTAAAATAATTTAAATAAAAAATATTCAAATATAAGTTCGCATGCAAATTACTAGAATACTATAAATAAATTAACAACAGAGATTAGAGGAGGCTTGTGGATCAAGACGTGAGATGCACTGTCATAGAAGCAAGTTTGCCTCTCCACGTGCGAGACTCCGACAACCATTCCTAACGATACAACGATCACGAACTATCCCGTCGGCACGATTCTGGAATGGCACAGAATAAACCACGCCGACTTTCATAGATCTGGCAAAAGTAAAAAAAATTACGAAGTTCAGCGTACAAAAAGCTCCAAAGAGTATTGTACTATGTATATGTATGATTTAACCAATATATTGTAATATTTGTGAAATTTAAATTATAAAATTTGAATTGAAATTGATTTTTTGAAATTTCTAGAATTCAAAAATTTGAATTTCGGGGGTATTCACGAAGAAGTGCCTTATGTGACCTAACGAGATCCAAACTCGACGAAATAAAAACGCCACCCGAACAGTCTCGTCTAGTTGAACAAGGTGGCAGTATCCGATTTTGAATTTGGCGAGTCAAAAGCATAGAAAAATGTGCAGGAGATTAGTGTTCCTAACGAAGCGGCTAATGTGAGCTACTAAGACCCTAACGCGACGAAACAAAATCACTACCTGAATGGTCTTGTCGAGCTGAACGACGTAGCGTCGTCCGTTTTCATGTTCGAAGACCCGAAAGCCTCGAAAAGCATGAAAAAAGTAATTTTACAGTGTATTTATGCTTACAACCCTATATTTTATGGATGGAATGGCTTGAAATTAAATGTGGAAGGCTTCCTAGCATAATGCATCTACAGTTAAGGACCCAGCTGTAAATTTTATGTTTACATGGACTAATGAGCATTTTGTTATAATGCTATATAGAGACCTCTAGGGTTTCTCTTGGAAACCCTAGCTGCACAGGGAGATCTCTCCTCCACAGCACCAAACAACCTTCCCATTTCCTCTGCTATCTTTCTCGAGCCTTCCGGCCGCCGGCCGCCTCCTGTCGTTGTCGAAAAAGGCAAGGAGATCACCCCATCACCTTGGATCTAGGGTTGGAAGGAGAGAAGTGAACTACATAGGGTTTTCATTGCATCCAGAGCACCCTGGGATCTTCCTCATCACTAGTAGGTCTCACCTGAGGGGCGCCGCCACCTACCGTGGCCGCATGATGCCGGAGAAGGGAGATCATTATCTCTTTCTTCTACTCGGATCCGAGGTGAGCCAACCTTGTTATTCTTTGTTTTTCTTGCTTCCAAGATCCCTCCGACCTCCTTCTCACCTATCTGGGATCATCCCAGCTCAGCCCCGAGACTTGGAACCCCTCGGTTAACCGACGGGAGCAAGGAGTAGCAGGAACCCTAGTTTTGGTTGGACTTCTTCGCGCGCCGCCTCCGGTGCCCCTGCGGGGGTTTAAGGCATGCATTGTATTCTGCTAGACCTAAGGAAATACCCCACCAAATTTCAAGCCTTCTGGTTCAGTCTGGGAGCCGAAATCCAAAACCTTAGATTTCGGGTTCTTATTCTTGGCTGGGGTTGACCGTACGCCGCCGCCGTCGACGCTCCCTGACTCCGGCAAGCAACCCAGCTAACTCCCACTCATCGAGAGCAAGCCTCCTGTGCCCTTGCATGGATCTCTGAGCCGCCGAAAATCCCTCCCTTCAATCCTTGCTCACGGGTTGGCCACAAAGCCCAACTCCGGCCATCCGCCGCCAAAGGCTACCGACACCGAACTTGGCGACACTCCTGCCATCTCTCTCAAGCCTCTACCACTGCTGCTTGACCTTATTGCCATATAGAATCTAGATTATGTGAAGTTGCCCAACCCGAGCCTTGAACGTTGATGTTCTTAATCTACCTTGCTCCGGCGACCACTCCGGCGAGCTCGCGACCTCAGTAAGGTGATCCCCTGAACCTTTGTGGCCACATGAGCATGATGCTTACTTCAAATTGCATGATGATTGGTTGGGTAGGTCTATTCAGCAACTTTGGTCTTTGATGATAAGGTAGGTTGGACCCTAGCTATTCTCGGACTTCGTGCCACATTCGGACAGCAAGCACGGGTCTCAGCGTATCGAGGCCCATCTACTAACGCCGTCAGATCAATCCGAAAGTCTTCGGATTAGGGTAACGAGCCAAAACATCCTAATTATGGAGTTTTCACGCAATTTTCGGGAGACCTAGTGGTTTAGATGTAAATATGGCCACATGGGCTGCCTCGGGCAGTGTGCACGTGATCTATGAACTTTTCGTTCGATATCCAATGGCTTTCGTTAAGCGAAATTTGGATTATGAGTCGTAAATCAGCAAAATTGCTAGTTTATCGTCATTTCGGCTCAAAACACGCGATCTAAGTGATTTAGATGACTAGTAATGGTTGCCAGGTGTCCCTGGCTGTTCCTGATGCTGTCCTGTTTGGCCTAGTGACTTTCGTTTCGTGTTGGTGACTTCCGAAGCCAAAGTCGGTATTTCTAGAAGTGGTTTTCGGTAATTTTGTAATCGTTTGAGTTTAGGGTTGTACAGAGTTTGTTGTTGCTGCCCGAGCACCTTAAATGAAGCTTTCCGGGGCAGCATGTGAAGTTTCATTAAGTTTGGTTGTGATGACCCGGATCTCCGCAGAGCTGCTACAGTGCGTTGGGATGGCTAATGGAGGCCTACATGGTGTGTTGGAAGTGTCTGGGGCATAATTGGGCACAAGAGTTGGACTTCGGGCCCACATGGATCATGTGAGTGAACGGAGGACCCCGTGGAGGGTTTAGAAGTGGCTTCGCGCGAATCGGATATTAAATTTGGGCTCCGCGCGAAATTCGGGCTAAGAATTCACTTCCGGGAGCCTTCGTCAATTTTTAGAGTTGGAATTTGGCGAAACGGACGTCAAATTCGGATTCAGCGCGCGAAAACGGTCAAAATGGACTACCCACTTGTCAATTTGGAGCTCGGGTTACTGTTCACGCCGGAACAGTACTTCCGGTGATCGCCGGCGGCAACCGGCGGCGGCGGGCAGCGGCGGAGAGCGGCGGCGCGGCCTCGGGCAGGCGGCAGCACGGCGGCGGGCAGGCGCGGGCAGCGCGCAGCGCGCGGGCAGGGCGCGGGCAGGGCGCGGTCCACGCGCCGGCGTGCACCAGAGCGGGGTGCCACGTGGCATGACTGGATTGGGTGGCTCACTGGTCTCGGTCTACGGAGCTGTGGTGTGCACGGTGGACCGGGCGGGAAAACACGTGGCATCTTCCTATTGGTTCGGTTCATGTAGTCGGGTGCACCGGGTGCAGCGAGTGAAAGGGTTGACACGTGGCGCGCGGGGATTGGGCGCGCCACTGTGCGCGGCAGGCGCGGGCGGTGCGCGGTGTACGGTGCACCGGAGAGGGACACGTGGCAGATGTTTAGTGGTTCGGTGTTTTGGGTTTCTGTGCACCGGGTTCAGCGGGTATTTGGACTGGACACGTGGCGCGCGGGGATTGGGCGCGTCACTGTGCGCGTACGGGCGGCAGGCGGCGGCGTCAGGCGCGCAGGCGGCAGGCGGCAGGCGGCGGCCGGCTGGCGTGGCGGGCACGGCGGGCAGGTGGCGCACGCGGGCGCCACGTGGCAGCCCGCCATTGGCGGGCGCCAACTGCCCGTTGACTAGAGGACGGCCACGTGGCGCGAGGGGAGCGGCCGGGTTGCCTGTTCGGTGTTCTGGGACACGTGTCAGCGCGTGGAGCGGGTCGGACGGTCACGCGGTCCGACCGGATCGGGTGTGCGGGTGTGGGCCGCGTGGGCCGGGCTACTGTGCGCGCCCGAATGTTCGGGCCGGGCCGCACTGTTTGCGCCCGAAATGTTTCGGGCGCCCGAAAAAAAGGACACAGCGGGTATTTCCGAAATGTTTTTGGTGGGCCTATATATACCCCCTCCTCTCCCTCTTTCTCACCTTTTTTCGAGCTTTAGAGAGGGAATGAGAGGGAGAGATCTATATGAAAGTTGTTCCCCTTGGTGCCCTTGATCTCCTGGTGGATTCTCAGAATGTCTGGAAGCTCGGCAACGGCGATAACATTTTTACAGTTCGCCTCGGTTTTCCCCATTTCGGCCCATTACCGTCGCAGATTATTCAAAAATTCACTGTGAGCAAACCAGGAGGAGTTTTTGGACGATTTCTTCGACAGCGTGTTCCTAAGAGGTAAGGCTTCGATTTTTGTGTTGATCGCTTCGCTCCGTTTCGCACTTTTGGCATGTTTCCCGAGGCATCTTTGACCCCCATTTTTCTGTGGTGGATTTTGGACAGCACCAACTTGCCGATTTTATATCTCAGCCTAGGAGCATCGGATCGAGGCGATTCAAGAGTCGATTTTGATCTACTCGTCGCGAGGAACATAGTGGTGATTTTTCTGGGATTTTAGGAAATTGTTTCGAAGGGGATAATTACTGTTTTCTCAGTGTACAGTGTGCAGTTTTCTTTACAGTTTGATGTTTGGATTACCACCTTGCCGAATTTATAACTTGACTTACCGAACTCGGATTTGGGCGTGCAAGGTACCGTTTCGAAGCTATCGATGCGAGGATCGCCGTGATATTTTTCTTGGAATTTTCTGGGCACTTCCTGCAGGTGATAATTTAACAGTTTCAGGACTGTTGTTGTATGGATTAATTAAAGCGATATTTGGGAGCCTAAGTGTGTTTAGTGGACTTTGTGTTGTGCCAGGAGTGTTTCGGGTGTACTGTTCTTGTTGGAGCGCAGGATTGGAGTTTTTGGTATTTTCAGCTGTACGGACCCGGACAGTTAGCGCTTCAGGTGGGTGGTTGTTGCATGCCTCTACACCTGGCTTACTTACTAAGTTTATTAGAAAACCCCACTTTTGAGCATATTGATTGATTATTATGCATGATTGCCTGATATAAATGTGAGCCTATCATCTGAGATTAATTCTGTGAATATAGCATGTTGGGGGCATTATGGGAATAATATTTCTGTTGGAACATGATCATTGGAATAATTTAATAAGTGATGATTAACATGCCACATTAGCACCTAGGTTTGTATGAAAGTGGATTAATTGTGGGGACATAGTGACATATCTATGTGCGGGTGCCACTTTGAGTTTATTATGGATCAGGGATTATACATGTGTAGTTGACTGATGATTTTAGCCTGATGGTTATATTTATGGGGATATATATTATTAATTGTTACACATGTAGAACTGTTATGTGACTTTCTCTCTCTTTTACATTGCATGAGGACTTTTGCATGCTTGTTTGGACATCTAGATAGGCCACTATTTTATTGCTACACTATCATGTTGGGATTTGACTTAGGAGAAACCATGATTGCTTTCTTTCTCCTTTTTATTTTGACTTTTGAGTCATGTTGCTCGGGTTCGAGCAGAGGTTTGGGATAGTGTAGCTGGGACCTGAGGGTCAGAGATAGGGAGTACTTGATATTGGATTGTGGGTTATTGGTTATTGCGGCGACCGCGGATTGTGGGCGGTCGACCGGATGTTTACTATTGCATCAGATTGGGTATTAGATTTCTCTAGTGGATGGTATTTCCCACTTTTGAGTATTATTATATCGGATCGGGGTTTTATTAGTGGACGGAGTTTCCCACTTTGATCATAGTCTTGATCCAGTCCTGCTATATTGAGAGTTGTGTGACAGGGTTACTTTACTCGTGTGGGTCGCTCCCCTCGAGTGCCACTCCGGAGTAGGCTTTAGACCGTGTTGGGTTCCGGTCAGACCGTGTTGGGTTCCGGTCATTTGGACAGTGGAGATACTGAGTTCTTGAGCTCGACAGCAGAGCAGGCAGTACCAGTTTTTACTGGTGACACTAGATTGGGTCTATTTAGCCAGATGTTGTTTCCTGGTGCATTCATACCGTCATTTCCTTCGGTATTGCATTTAGAGGCATACTTGTTGCGGTTTTCCCCTTTTATTCAGTAGTTCTGTTTACAGCTTTACCCCCTTGCCCTTTTCTTGCCTCTAGTAGACTTAGTGGGTACGCCGGAGCTTGAGGCTTTACCCACAGGGGGAGGCTACTGGTTTACTAGTGGTTCTCACCCCCACTGTTGTTTCCTCTTCTTTTCTCCCCCCCTGTTTTGCAGAGTCCTCATTGGAGTTGCTGATCTTCGATCGTTGTTCGGGGCGAGGGAGTCACGAGCTAGATCTGTACCACCCGAGGAGTGTAGCTGTATCCCCTGGTTGGAGATTCCTCGTAGCTGTTGGCTGGCTTTTACTTTTTTTGGAGGAGAGAGATCTTTTGTATTTGGAGAGACTGATGTACTATAGTTTTAGTTTATCTCCTTTTATAGTTGAGAGATGCTGTACTGAGGATATTGTATGATGATTATCTGTATTTGAGGAAATGGATATTGTACTTTATTTCATATTGTACAGTGATTGGATTTTATTTTACAGCATATTATCTCAGCTCTGATATTTGTGTAGCTATAGTACTATCTTTTGCAGGTTAGACGCTTCGCCTATGCGGGTTTTGGCATAGGTGGCGGATCTCTTGGCGAGCCCGGGTCGCAGTTTCGACCCCGGGGCGTGACATTGGTAGCCTGTAGGCACTAATCAGACCGTAATCGGTTGATCGGCAAATTTTTAAAATTTCGGCGGATTCTGGGACTTAAGTAAAGTCCACAGTATAGTCGTTTTATACACTGCGAGTCAGTGAGATGGGTCTGTGTTAGTCAGTTACTGATTTGTGGTTTTGATTTAGGCCCGAGCAGTCAAGAGCCTATACGAGAGCTGAGTAGCGGATTCCAGGACCGCCTACACTGAGGTGGGTATTCCAATCCGGGTATCAACATAGTATCACCTCACTGGGTACCCTACTCGGTCGGACCCTGTGATCTTGCTAGCCCTGATCCTATGCTTTGTGTTATATTGCCTTTCATTTCAATACATCTTGCTACTTATACTTCGACTTATACCATGCCTGATTGGTCATTACTAGCTATGCTACAGTTCAGATTATTTTAGTATCTCCTTATACTTGTACTGCATGTTAGAGTAGGAGATCAGATACTGTTATACAACATGAGATGGTTTCACAGTTGATTGGTATCCCGTTTGTGAGTTTCCAGCTTAGTGCCTATTACCTGGTCTTTAGACCGCGAGCTTGAGCATCAGCATTATGATCGCCACAGCACCAGCTGTTCTTTCACGTACACCAGCGGACTGGCCACCGTAGTGGTGTTCTTTACCGGTAGAGTGGTCTATTGACCCATGAGGCCTAGATAGCACTGAGTGGTGCAGGGTTATGTCAGCCCGTTAGGTGCCAGACAGTGGCATTGGCCTTAGGTCCTTAAGACCAATAGTGGCATTGATTGGGTGCTTGGTTTCCAACATTGACATATAGTTCTTACTATTATTGATCATCATTTATTTATACCCTGTTTTATTATACTTTAGCACATGATATTCAATATCCTTTTGATATATCACTGCGATTATTATACCTATCTTTGCCTACTTTCATATCCGCCTATTGATTTACTTATCTATTGATTACTGTATACTAGTAAGTACGACTTGTTATTTTTCGGCCCGTTGTACCCACTGGAATACATTTAGTTGTGTCTCACACCCTTCGGTGACCCATTTTTTAGGTCCGTCAGGTGGGTAGGATGTCGGGACGATATTGTGAGGTGTTTCGATAGATTTGTCCCCATGATGCTAGCTAGATAGCCGGCCTACACCTTGTTTACTATTATTATGCTTTGGATCTTAGTTGTGACTGTTATATGCTATGATTATAGATCATGACTTAGACACTTTATTTATGAGTTATCATATGGATAGATTTAGTGGTGGATATTAGTTGTAGATTTTATTATGATATTCTAAAACTGTTTATGTTGAATTATCTTGATTGTTAGTAAACTCTATTGTGCATTTTGTATTTGTCTAGCCCTATGTGTATAGGGGAGACTCTGTCCAAGTGGATAGAGAATTTTCTATACACGTAGCGGATCTGTCCACGTCATAGAGTAAGAAAGCTGCCTCTAGTAGCCCACTTCCAGGTAGGGTCTAACGGCTAGATCTCGGATTAGCCGTTGGACCTTACCGAGGAGGCCCTTGGGTAGCCCATTAGGCTCTTCCAAAGGCAAGACTCTTGGGTAGCCCGATAAGGCATTCGCAAGGTAAGGTTAAGTCAACAAAAAATTAAAATAGAAAATAAAAAGTGAACCTAGTCAAAACCCCGCGTGCCCCACTGCCTACTTGGCTCATGCCGTGCACGCGTGCGTGTGTTTTGGAGATGGCTTCACCCTCACTTTATCACAATCAACTCACACAAAGAAGATGGAATATATATGTTGCTACCACATATGATGAGTTTTCAATATGGGACTAAACATCTCATGTGGTAAGCAAGATTTTGTCTCCCAAGTAAAGCCCATTGATATTAGGCCACCTAGAAGGCCCATAGGCCAAAATCAAGTCTTAAATCACAAAATTAGAATAAATTCTAACATTTTTCCACATGATTTAAAACTTGAAATAAAAGAAAGAAAATCAAAATAAGATACAAAATAACTAGAAAAGATGCCGAATCTCTTATACCACATATTCGGTGGAGGTGCATTTTGGGTTTGAACCTTTACTTAGTGCAAGTCTATGTACATCTGAGGGCACAATGGTGGACTACGCCTTGAACCAAGGTCGATTTATCAGATTTCCACCAACCGCACACATCATACACCTGACTAGGTTCTATCTCGTGGTGGATTCCCAGGATTTTTGGAGGCCGCGGCATCGACGTTTTCTGAGACGCGGCGCACTTCGACGTTCCGTCGTTTTTGGCTTCTACCGTCGCATTTCAGTGCGCGAGACACCCTGGATCACCCCGATGGACTTTTGAGCTGATTTTTGCGGCAGCGCGTTCATGAGAGGTACGCCTTCGATTTTTGCATTGATCACTTCGCCTCATTTTGGGTTTTTGGCAAGGTTCCGAGGTATCTTTTGACCCCTTGTACCGCTGCGAGGTTTTGGACAGCGGTGGAGTATTGTTGGGATTTCTCGGCCTACGGGCATCGGAATGGAACGTGTAAGGACTCGATGGGCATCACACTTCGAGAGGAACGCGCCAGTATTTTTATCGAATTTTTCTGAGGATTCTTCGAAGGTGATAATTAAGCTTCTTTGGTACTGTTTTCCGCTTTGTGGATGTGTGGATACTTCGGCATACCGCGTTGTTATATTTATATCTTGGCCTACAGGTGTCGGAATGAGGTGTATAAATACTCGATTTGGATCTACTCGTCGCGAGGATCGCAGTGATAATTTTTTTGGGATTTTTGGAGGACTGTACGCAGGTGAAAATTCCCTTCTTCTCTGCTGGTTTGTAAAAACAGCATGTGCTGTTTCGGTGTTGTGGGGTATTGATCGTGTTGTTGTTGGTTGTGTTGTTTGTTAAGCAGAGGCTTGCGCGACCGTGTACCGAGGGTGCTGTTCGGCGGATTTTGTTAATGAGTGACTGCGCACTTCACCGACTTCAGCTTCACCTGCGGAAAGCGATTCAGGTGGGTTGCTTCTTTTCCAGAACCGGTGGACGGTTCTCTAATTCTATATGTTAGAATGCATGCATGTTTAGGGTACATTGTATGTTATTGAGAGGTAAGCTAGTAATGATGGTTGCATAAGGGAATTGCAAGATTAATATTCATGTTAAATATTATTGAGGACTTGCAAGACTTGGATATCCATGATAATGAATAGTAAAAGTTTACCTAAGAGAATTTACCCTATATGATTGTTAGCATGCATGTTTGATTGTACAATATCTAGCATCGAGATGTAAGCTTGAGGAATGGCCTAGATCATGTAGATTGACATACTATAGTAGTGATCTTTTACCACGCCATGTTGCACAGTCTTTTATGATATGATTACTCGTTGGGGTAGGATGCTATATCTATGTGTGGGTATCATTCTGATGATTTATGATGGACCATGGATTATGGACGGGTGTAGCGGATTAGTGGATTTGGCATGTGGTGCTACTATTTGTTATATTACCTTTTATCTTCCTTGAGGACTAATGCATGCTTATATGGACATCTAGATAGGCCATCTTTTACTCCTACACTATCATGTTGGGACTTGACTTAGGAGAAACCATCTTTGCATCTTTTCTCCTTTTTAGTCTGTCATGTGGTTCATGTTGCTCGGGTTCGAGCAGGGGTTTGGGATAGTGTAGTCGAGACTTCGAGTCTGGGACAGGTTGGATTTGTTTGTGGGTATTGCGGCGACCGCGGATATTGGGCGGTTGGCCAACTGTCGGTTGTACTTGATTGTGGATGGCAGGATAGTGCGGCAACCGCGGATATTGGGCGGTTGATCGGAGGTCAGTTATGGGTTTATGGATTGTGGGGCATTACGGCAACCGCGGATACTGGGCGGTTGACCGGATATTTACTTATGCATTAGATTGGGTATCAGATTTCTCTAGTGGACGGAGTTTTCCACTTATTGAGTACTATTGCATCTGATTGAGGACCGGGGTTTTCTTTAGTGGATGGGTTTTTCCACTTTGATCAGAGTCGTGTCCAGTCCTGCTGTTTTGATGATACTTATGATACTTGTTACTGAGATACTTTACTCGTGTGGGTCGCTCCCCTCGAGTGCCACTCCGGAGTGTGCGACAGGCAGGCTTTGAGTCCTTGAGTTCTTCTCATCGGTGCTATGCGTTGGCCAGCATACCCGATACGGCAGACAGCAGGCAGTACCAGTTCTTACTGGTCCATTGATTGGGTTTATCACAGGCAGATACTTTTATTGTTGCACTCGTGTCAGGGGGCTTAGTGGAGTCTAGTAGTTGTGTTTAGACCAGTGCTAGTGTTGTTGGGAACCGTTTGGGGTGAACGGTGGTCCCGAGGTCGTTGTGAGTTTTTCGACCGTTGTGCGAGATGTTGAGGATCTTGAGTCTATCCGTTCTGAGAGAGAGCGTGGATTTCGACTATAGCCTGCATGTGTCACTATTCGATAGCGAGTTAGTCCGTATGGACACCCTACGTAATTCCTGCCCGGCAGTGGGAGGTGGTTGTAGGTGGGCGCAGGCTTGACTGGACCAGATGTGGCAATCAGCTCGATTGGGTCGATTGTGCACTTCATGTGCGAGTGATTGCATACCTTTCATTGGTTTTTCCCATTTGAGCATTTAGATAGAGGCATGGCAGCTGTTGAGTATCTCCAGCTTTCTTGTTCAATTTTTACTGCATGGTTATCTTATGCCTCTAGTAGACTTAGTGGACAGATCGTCGGGCCTGGTGGCGGTACCCACTGAGAACTCCCTTTTTGGTGTAGTTCTCACACCCGTTGGGGGTTTTCCCCCTCCTTTTTCTTTCCTCTCCTTTGTTTTGCAGAGTTTTAGCGGGTGTTGCTGATTCTGTGGTTGCTGTTCGAGGCGAGGGAGTCGCGAGCTAGATCCCTACCCGTCTGTGGAGAGTAGCGGTACCCCTACTTTGGAGATTTGTAGTATAGTCAGTAGATTATTTTATTTCTACTTTTGAGAGATTATTGTATTTGAGGATATTGTATAATTATCACTTATGGGAGTTGGATATTGTATCATTTTTTTCCAGTTGTATAGATAGTTGGATTTTAGTTTTACAGCAGTTTTCTTTATAGCTCTGATATCTATTTAGCTGTAGTCCCTTTTCTTGCAGGTTGGACGCTTCGCCTATGCAGGGTTTTGTATAGGCGGCGGATCTGTTGGCGAGCCCGGGTCGCAGTTTTGACCCCAGGGCGTGACACTTCGGTCGCTGTTCGAGGCGAGGGAGTCACGAGCTAGATCCTTATCTGCCCGAGGAGTGTAGCGGTATCCCCTGGTTGGACATTTCTAGTACTGTCAGCTCGATTGTTGTATAGTTTACTTGGGGAGGGATTCTTTGTATTTGAGAGACTATTGTACTATGGTTTTAGTTTATCTCCTTTTTCGCGTCCAGAGATGCTGTATTGAGGATATTGTATGATGATAATTTATGCTTGAGAGATAGATATTGTACTTTATTTCTGGATGTACAGTGATTGGATTTTATTTTTACAGCACTTTATTTCCGCTCTGATATTTGAATAGCTGTAGTACTATCTTTTGCAGGTTAGACGCTACGCCTATGCAGGATTTCCCGTATAGGTGGCGGATCTGTTGGCGAGCCCGGGTCGCAGTTCGACCCCGGGGCGTGACAGATTAGGTTGGTATCAGAGCTTAGGGATAGGTCAGTTGGGACTTAGGAAACCCTAGGCTTGTGGTTGGACCCTAGGATGACTTCGTGAGAGTCGTGACTTATGACGAGAGTTTTGATTGGGTTTTATACCTCTCCCAGGCTGCAGTAGTGCACTCCAGTGGCGCGCGGTTGAGGCATGCGGCGGGGCGGTACGCAGGTTGCAACAGTGCGCTCGAGTGGCGCACTGGCTAGCTGCAGCAGTGCACAGGCTAGGCGCGTGGCCAGGTAGGGCGCGCGGCATCGGGGTGCGGGCGCAGGCGAGGATAGTATGCGCGGGCGCAAGCGCAAGGCGCACGGGCAGCGCGCAGGGCATGCGGGCGAGCGGCACTACGAGGTGCGGGCGCAAGCGAGGGCAGCATGCGCGCGGGCGCGTGGGCTGGGCCGAGGCGGCTGGCACGCAGGCGCGGCAGGTGATGCGCGGGCGGGCGGACACATGGTAGGTGCGGGCACTCAAAGCAGATGGCCCGCGGCACAGCCCAAGTAGCGTGTGGCACAGGGGCGCAGGGGCCGCGACAACTCCCTCCACGCTCGTGCAGTCGTGTGTGCATGCGGCGGCGGCTGCAGGAAGAAGGCGCCTGGATGCCTTGCTTCCACGGCTGCGACGACGGTGGCGACAACGCGTATGGACGAGGAAGGAGGGCTTGCGGCTCTTGGGAGGAAGAATTGGGGATTACGGCTAATTTGGTTTAAAGTCCCTATTTTAGCCCTAATCCAAAATCCCAATAAGAATACCCCACTTTTAAAACTTTCGCAAAAATTTCCAATGCGTCCCCAAAATCCCCATTTTTACCCATTCGAAAGTCCAAATTTAAAATTTTGAATCCCCAAAATCCTCGAAAGACGTGTCCAAAGCCAAAATGCCTCAAGAGGACCGATTTCACAAATCTCGATGCATAAAATGCCGCAACTGTCCCAAATTTATCAAAATCTGTACTTTCGGTCCGATACTTTTGCAAAACGTGCAAATTCGGGAGATCCGGGTATTGGATTTGAAATTCGATCACACTACCACATTTAGTTCGACAATGCCGTCAAAGTGATGATCTTCTTTTTCGAAGATCTCACAAGATTCAAAAGTTGGTAATTTTTCGAAGAAAAATTTGATTCCCATGATTTTTTTGTTGAACTCTATTTTTCACGCTTTTCGGTGCAACCAGCACTGTGAATTCAAAAACGGACTTGACCACTCCCTCCAGCACTGATTCACTAATAAACTACTGAGGAAAATTTTGAGAATGTAATCCTCAAAGTGCTGAAATTAATACCCTCTTTAGATTCCCGGGATTAATTTCGGACTTTAGTTAAATTTTGAAATCTAAAATTTACGGTTCCCACAAGGGGTGCCTGCAGCTCGGGGTGACGCAAGCGGCAGCGGCGGTTCACTGGGGCGGCACTAGAGGGTCTTCCGGTGCCCTCAGTTGCTGATGGAGGCGGTGGGAAGCAGCAGCGATCGCGGCTTGGCAGTGCAGTCCGATCTCGTTCAGATTGCGTCTACCCAGGCTGCTGTGGAGCGAGGAGTCCACGGTGGGGCTGGCGATCGTCGGGATGGAGTCTCCGGAGCGTGGTGACGCTAGTGGTGGGCTCCCAACGTCACGCCTCGGGTGTAAACCAGAATCCGGGCCCGTCTACAGATCCGCTGTGCACACGAAATTTTCCGCATACACGAAGCGCTGGTAACCTGCTCAGATATAGGAGATATAATAAAAGAGCAATAAAAATAGAGCTGAACTAAAAATAACTACATCTCAGACTAAAGCTGGAAGTAAAATATAATACATCAGGAAATAATAGTACAAGTGTCTCTCCCAGCTCACTAAAATGATACAACTAGCTGGCTAAAGTCAGACCCAAAAGATAAAAAAAAATACAATCGTCTGAGATAAAAGGGATACAAGTCCAGCTAACTCACTGTCGGGCCGACCGTCTATCTACTCAGCGGTCCTGTCACGCCCCGGCACCGCCAATTTGGACAGTTCGAGCACGCCAACAGACCCGCCGATCGGGCAAGACCATTTCTTAACCCGAAAGGAACGGTTTCATTCAAACAATCACAGTTTGTGTAGCTGAATAGTAATAATCAGAGATCTAGCTATGAATTTAAACTTTCATTCATTAATACAATAAACAGTATATGAAAGTACATATTGAGCGAACATTAACTTTAAAATATCATACAACTTTCTTACATGAACTTGAAATTAAATATTACATCATTTCTTTCTAAACAAACTAGTACATAAGATTTTACACATTTTCCTCACTACAAGTTCGCTCAAATGATAAACTCTCCATAACCTGAGGGCGACTCTAGACTGCTAGGTCGCTATACTGCCGGGCCCTTGCCCCTGTCACGCGCCTCGCCTGATGTACCCGAACCTGTGGGGATGTCACCCAAGGGGTGTGAGAACTACAACCAAGTTCCCAGTGGGTTCAACCACCGAGCAAAAATGCCCTGCAACACTTGGTCTAATGGAAGCAATATAATAAAGAACAACTATAATATTTAAAGCTGTAAACTACTAATATCAACCTGAATAACCATTCTCTTTCTACATTACAGTTCTGAACTATTTAAGGGTGCCACTCTAACCAAAACCCAAACTTGACGGTTCACTTTTCTTTTCTTTGTGTTTTAGTTAAAGTTACTAAACCCTCGAAAATTCCTGCCCAGCGGGCCCCAGCCCGGTAGTCTAGCTACCATAAGACAGGACTTCTAAGGTTGCCGATAACACCCGCGAGTGTTACCCCGCCCCTACGGGAGAATGTGTTCTTCGGGTCACTACCCGGGGAGAGGGCACTGCCCTTTACGTCCCGCAGAACCACATTACACCCCCGTAGGTGCGCTCGTATTATTCTCTCTTCTTTTCTTTTCTTTCCTCTTGGCACAACGGCCTCATTGTACATCTAGCTCTTGGCTTTTCTTTATTCTTTAACAATCGCTTTCACTTTCCTTTCTCATTTGAGCCTCTAGCTCCTATTGCCACTGGCAATTTTATTCACCATTCACTTTCACCTTTAGCATATTTGCTTTTTAAGCAATTACTTTGCATAACATTTCCATTTACCCTAGGTCTTGCCTCAAGGTATCTATAAGCCCCTTGGACTTAAATTTCCCTTTCTTACTTTCTCTATTCAAATTGAAGTTAAAGTGAGGGTTAATTTGCCCAACTCCCTAATGACAACTTTAGGGATTTATTCATTCACAACTTCAACCTCATAAACCTTAGAGACTCAACTCTAAGCTTAACTTTAATCCTACACAATGCCACTCGTGGAACCCTAAGGTTGATGCCACACAGTAAACCTAAATCTAGGTTTTCTCCTAGGTCATTTATCCTTCATCAAATAATTTATTTCTTTATGTGACCCTAAACTTTATTTATATGCTTCGAGTTCAAAACAAAAGAACAAGGGAAGAGATCACCCCTGTTCGGATAGCATTCCCCACCTCTTATGTTTCCCCTTTGCAAGAGGAGTGGTGTTGGTCTTCCGCTTTCGAGAAGGCCCTAATTCCATACAATGAAACCAATTAGGAATCATTCACATACCCTTTTTATCTCCACTAACACTTAAAAGAGGACTCTAGGTCACTCCAACATCGCTTTTCTTTGGTTCTTTAGACCAAGAGAAAGAAAAGGGGATAGAACCCCCACTTGAATGTGTTGCATTCAAAGAGAGGTTTTAATCTCTTTTCTTTTCTTGAACACCTTAAAAATGGGTAGGAATCCCATTTTGGACATCCTTTTAAATACACAGACCCATAACTCAATCTAGAGATAAAACCCTAGGCTTACCTCTTATAGCTCCTTGGGTTTGGGGGTGGAACGAAGAAGAAGGAGAAGAAGTAGTAGAGGAGGAATTCCTCTTGAGTCCTTCCAATCTCCTTGAATATTCCCCCAAGCCTCAGCCAAAACAGAGGCTTCTCCCATTACTGCTGCTGCTGCTACTCTCTCCCTCTCGCACTCTTTCTTTCTCTCTTTTTCTTTCTCCCTGGTTCGAACTGAGAAGAGGAGAAGGAGTGGGTGAAGTGTATTGAATGGAAGAGAGAAAGGGAGGGAATTAATGCTGTGCAGTGGGGTTGGTGAGAATTCAGAGGGTGTGAATATATGATTCTGCCCTCACTTAAAAAGGGAAATTACCACCTTATCCCTGAATTCTGGAGGCTGGGTACCGGTACACGAGTTTCCAGTACCGGTACCCAAGCTGGATTTTGCCCTGCGCAGCATTGGGTTCCGGTACCAAACTTCGGGTACCGGTACCCAAGCTGAATTGGGTTTGTGGGTACCGGTACACAATCTTTAGCACCGGTACCCAAGGACGTAGAAACTTTTTTGCTTCTTTACCCAAACCGAGGCTCTCGGTTAGCTGGTCCCATTAATTGGTTCCGGTACTCATTGAAGAGTACCAGTACCCAATGCTCCAGACTGCACCAATAAGCTGAAGCTTCATTTTCTCGAGCTCCGCCAAGTCACTTTTTGATCCGAAGACTCTGGCTTCGATCTGAAACATCCCAAACTCATATTTATATTTTAAGCGTGCTACAGCCGTTTTCACCGCACCACGCTATTTCGCGAGATCGGTGCACTATAGGTCCTCTCTCCTCGAGCCGCCGCTATACGCCCAGCAGCACCCGCAGAAGACTCTGCAAAACAAGGAGAAGAAAAAGAGGAAAAGAAGAATGGGGGTGAGAACTACTAGTAAACCAGAAGCCTCCCCTAGTGGGTAAAGCCTCACGCCCTGACGCACCCACTAGGTCTACCAGAGGCAAAAAGGGGAAGAAGAGTGGTAAGCAATAAAACTACTGTAAAAGAGAAACTACCACTACTATGCCTCTAAATGCACCTACCATGCTTCTAAGTACAGTCCCAGACTGAAACAACCGTAAGTATGCATCAGTTACCAAAACCATCCCAATAAACCCAATCTATGCCGCCCTCATCATCGGGCAAGTAAGCCGCGCCGATGTGATAGCAAAACTCCTACTGCCGCCCTCATCATCGGGCAAGTAAGCCGCGCCAATGTGATAGCAAAACTCAATGTCTGTCCGGCACTTAGCTAGTGCCCCGCGCGCTCCGGAGTGGCACTCGAGGGGAGCTACCCACACGAGGAAAATAGCCATGACACAAGTATCACAAAAGTAGGACTGGATCACTATAAAGCCACAGTGGAACATACCCCTCCACTAAAAGAAAACTGATCCCCAATCTGATGCACAAATGAACATCCGGTCAATCGCCCAAAATCTACGATCGCTGTAATATCCCACAATCTATAGCCAAGCCCATTAATCGACACCCGGCCAACCGCCTACTGTCCGCGGTTGCCATGATACCCTGCCATCCACAATCATATCCCATAACTGACATCCAGTCAACCGCTTAATATCCGCGGTCACCGCTATACCCCAAAAGCTAAAATTCAGGCCCCGGCTACACTATCCCAACCCTTGCTCAAACCCGAGCAATAATATCCCCCCGACTAAAGAATGAGGAGAAAGAAAGCAAATATGGTTTCTCCTAAGTCAAGTTTCAATAAGATAGTGTAGCAATAAATAGTGGCCTATCTAGATGTCCATACAAGCATGCAATTGTCCACATGCAAATTGAAAGAAGTATAACAACTAATAGTCCCACATGTGTATTAGGTAGTAGTCCCGCATAGATATAACCATCATGCTAAAGTCATTAAGCATTTAGACATGTCTAAAATCCACTGAATACCCTCACATAAACCATCCACCTCTACATGTCCAAAAGAGCCTCAAGTAGTACCTACCAACAAGATATTTCACATTGTCCAAACATGACACTAACAACCACATGCAAGATTAAGTACTAATATTATGTCCATGCCAACATGTATAAGTTCCAAATACAATCATAATTCCAACTTAGTAATTTACTAATAACATTCCCAAGATACGATGTTTCACATGGTAGGCTCATATGAATAGCAATTATCGATCATAATGTTCCAAAAAGATCTTTGTACTATTCCTAGTGGGTATGTCAGAAAAAGAGGGATATAGCAACCACCCACCTGGACACGCGCGATCCACCGTTGTAAAACACCCCCCCTCGCTGTCCAATAACCGTAGTCCACGTAAAACACCCAACTGTAACAATAACCAAACGGCGGACAATCAATCTCAAATAACATACAACATGCTGCTGTCCACACAACCAACCCTGAAGATGGCTAAATCTCACCTGCGAGATGAACTCCGAAAAAATTGAAAAAATAACCGCTACGTTCGTCGCGTCGAGCCGATCGAAACGAGTACCTGTACGTCTCAATCCGAGTTTCGTACATCAAGATAAAAATCCGACAAGGTGACCCTCTCAAAAGAATACTGTACAAAAATCTGTAGCACTTAGCTCTGGAAAAAGGGATTTTTCACCTTGGGAAAAAACTCAGAAAATTCCAGGAAAATTCGAGGACGTTCCTTGCTATGTGTAGATGCAAAATGACTACAGGCACGCCTCCATCCGATGCCTGAGCGCGAAGATATCACCGAAACACTGTGGTACTGTCCAAAACTCCGCCAAAGAAAATGGGTCAAAAGAAAGCTCGGGAAACTCCAAGAAAAACTCGGAAAGAGGGGGAGCTTAAAACACAAAGGTCGTAGCCCTACCTGTCGTGAAGCCAACGGCACAAGAATCGCCGGAAACAGAGGTCGGAGTAGGCTGGGGGAGTCCTCGCACTGAAACGCGACGAAGGAGGTCACAAATGAACGAGCGTCGCGCCGCGCCGTAAAAATAAAAACCTCGAAATGTGTGCCACGAAAAAACCCAGGAATCCTCAAGTTGAAGCAGCTCTGGAAGAGGAAGAATCTTGCTGAAGGTTGCACTGAGAGAAACAGAGCAGGGAAAGAGCTACAGGCAGTTGTTCCCGGCCTATTTATAGGCTGGGAAAACAATTCAAAAAATCCCCGGGGTGTCCCCGGTTTCCTGCGCCCGAAACTTTCGGGCGCCGCAACACGGGTTGCACCGTGCCGTCCGACCAGAGCCCGAATCAACCTGGTGACGCCACGTCACCGCAGAATAGCGGACAGCCGGGTCCGCCACTAGCCTCGCGCCGCGTGGCCCCCACTACAGAAGCCGACACGTGGCGCGCCCGAACGCGGGAAACCGCGGTCAACGCACGCCCACGTGCGTGCCTGCGCCGCCGCCTACGCTCTCTGCACGCACGCGCCCCGAGGCCGGCCGCACCCGCTCTGTGGACCGAGTCCACTGCACCGACCAATCCACTGCGGCCATGTGTCCCAAGGCAACCAACAGGAAGACGACACGTGGCACGACGCTCCCTGCCCGCGCGCCCGCGCGCCTGCCAGCGCGCACTCCGGCGTCTGCCCGCGCCCGTGCCGCCGCGCTCCGCCGCTGCCCGTCGCCGCCGCCGCTGCCCACCGGCCGCCGGAACAGTGCAACAACCTCGAAATCCGTGCACGAGCATCCGGGCTCCGAAAAATACAAGCAAATAGTCCATTTTCATCGTTTTCGCGCGATGAATCCAAATCCGCTGTCCGTTTTGCCAAATTCCAATCCTCAAATTTTCTGAAGGCATCCAAATAAGTGTTCCTAACCCAAATTTCGCGCTGAGTCCAAATTTGATATCCGTTTCACGCGAAACCACTTCTAAACATTCGACGAGGTCATCCGATTACTCTTGTGATCCATTTAACACACTGAGTCCATCACTTGTCCCCTATTTGAGCACAAACACCGCCGACGTACTACAAAGACCTCCAGAAGCTGCAGATGTAACAGTAAACCACACATGGGAATTTCGGGTCCTCACATCCTCCTCCACTAAAAGAAAGTTTCATCCTCGAAACTCAGGTCATCCCTCAAGTCGAAACCCTGCACAATAAGGGAGGGGTAGATATACAATCATCCTCGGTTCAAGCTCCCAAAGCTGTCGAATACCTCCTCTAGAGACTCGATGCAATCCATGGGTCTCTAACTGATACAAAATAGAGGCGGGCACTCCAGGAAACCGCACCACCTCAACCAAGTACAGCTGGCTAACCGCTAGAGCTACCAAGTAGTTCGCACCGGCAAAAACATCCGCTCCACCTAGGCCCCCGGTAATCCAACCACCAAGTCCAAAGGCATAAAAGCTCAACCTGAGTACCTCCGCACTCCCGGGGTATCCCACAAAATCCCCCCCGACTGATCACTCGGAAACTGATCTATAATCCTTAAACCGGTGGGAACGCAAGAACATCTCCCAACCAACAAATCCTGGAGTCACGTCTTCAACTCCCCAACTGGTGGCACGCTAGTCAACTTTAAAAAGGGAAAACATCAGGGAATCAGCAACGACAAGAATGTCCCCGAGCCCCCCTCGGTGCCGCCGCAGGTCCCACAACCACGCTAGCCAAAAAGGCTGCGCACCCACGGCGGAACACCCGTCCCGCACGCGAAGTCGAAACAAAAGAGGCAAAGATAGCCCTCAAGTAACCTCGGCACACCATCTACTCCTGGCCTAGCCCCCCAAGAGGACCGTTCTCGCGGCACAATCAACCGCCGCGAAAAGAAGAAAACTGAGCCAGCCAAACCGTCCTAAGTACCAAATCCAAGTCCCGTAACTAGGTTAAGACCATCAGGTCTACTGGTACAATCGAGGACTCAACTGCACCGGGCAGGACTAACAACACTCCTCCACGTGCCAAAGATCGGGAATATGAACCTCCCGAACACCAGGTAACCATCCTACCCCTAACCCATGCAAGGAAATAAATGCACTCCTAACCAATGACTAGGATGCTCAAATGCAATGCAATGCAAAAACTAATGCTGGTAAATAAAATAATACCTGCCACCACGTGGTCGGCTGCTGTAAAGTCCTCCACCTGAGCGGCGTAGACCCGACCGCTCTGAGCCGGCAGCCGGTGATCCGCAGGGTAAAAAGAAGGTGATCCGCTCGCTGGAGCATAAGGCCGCTGAGCTGACAACTGCTGCTGAGGCGAAAAAGGAGCCGATACTGATGAAGGTGCCGCTGAAGTCGAAAGGGGGCACGAAGCTCGAATGTGGCCTGGCTGTCCACACTTATAACAATGACCCCACCTCTGATCACAGGTGTGCGACAAATGAGGTCCTCCGCAGAATATACATCTGAATCTGTCGCGAAGCCGTGGCTGTCCCGGCTGCTGCTGTCTCTGTGTCTGATGCTGAGACTCCTGCTGCTGCTGCAGTGGCCTCTGGGATCCACCAGGCTCTCGCTGCTCCACACGCCCACGGCCCGAGAACTAAGGTGGTGGCAGTCGGGGCGTCCTCCAAGAACTGGCCTGTCCCCCATCGGCCACTTCCTATCAGAGCTCTGGGCGACCCTACCACCACGTCTGGCAACCACGTGGTCTCCCCTCTCAACCCACTGGGCGTGCTCTGCGGCCTCCTCGAGAGTCTGTAGCCGCTGGGCATGCACTAGAGTGTAAATCTCCGGGCGAAGACCTGTCTCGAAAAGCTCCACCTAGTGAGGTCCATCTCGGGCGACAAAAGGTACGCAGTTGAGCAACCACGTAAACTCCTGAAAGTAAGTCAGTACTGGCCGGTCGCCTTGCTGCAGGTTTTTCAGGTCATCCTCCAGCTTCTTCTTTACGGTTGAAGAAAAGTAAGTGTCCAAGATCATCCGCTTGAACTCCGACCAAGGTAACTGCCGAGTGATCTGGAACTCCAAGGGCTCCACCCGACGCCACCAGGCGTCTGCATCTCCATCCAAACAATGCACTGCCATGTGCACTCGATACCTCTAATCAATGAAGAAGTCCCTGAATAACTTCTCCATTGCCGCTAGCCAAGCTCCAATCTCCGACGGCTGAGTGTTCCGCCCCGAAAATCTAGGCGGTCCTCGCTGACAAAACTGGGTGAGTTCGTCAGCGATCTCCTGCTCCTCCGTCGGGGTCAACGGCCGAATCGCTCCCTGTGCCCCGCTGCTCGACGATGGTGCCATCGGTACTGGCGGTATAGCTGGTGGTGCCGGGATCTCAAAAGTAGTAGGGGGAGACGCCTCTCTCTGGGCGAGCAACTGCTCTATCCTCTGCTCCTGCCGGCGGTGACTCTCCGCCAACTGGGCCACCATGGCCCTCAACTCGCTGATCTCAGAAGGTCCAGCCTGCTCCGGCTCTACAGGGGATATAGGGGCACCCCAGGTAGGAATCCGACGTCGTGGAGGCATGTGTCACAAGAAACCACAAGTCAGCCACACAACCACACATGACCCAATCTAGCGAAAGTCAAGGACATCCCCCTATTTCTGTAACTTTATGTTGTCTGCAGCCAACATAACTGTCCCACAGAAATAGGATATGTCGATCCCTCTTCACTCACTGGAAGAGTCAAAAAAAACTTAATCACCGACTTTCGCAAAATGTCATGTCCTTCACGCCCTATCATCCTAGGGCTAACCAAAAGCCTAGGATTTCCTAATCCCAACCGACCTATCCCTAACCTTTGATACCAACCTATTCTGTCACGCCCCGGGTGTAAACCAGAACCCGGGCCCGTCTACAGATCCGTCGTGCACACGGAATTTCCCGCATACACGAAGCGCTGGTAACCTGCTCAGATATAGGAGATATAATAAAAGAGCAATAAAAACAGAGCTGAACTAAAAATAACTACATCTCAGACTAAAGCTGGAAGTAAAATATAATACATCAGGAAATAATAGTACAAGTGTCTCTCCCAGCTCACCAAAATGATACAACCAGCTGGCTAAAACCAGACCCAAAAGATAAAAAAAAAATACAACCGTCTGAGATAAAAGGGATACAAGTCCAGCTAACTCACTGTCGGGCCGACCGTCTATCTACTCAGCGGTCCTCTCTCCTCGAGCCGCCGCTATACGCCCAGCAGCACCCACAGAAGACTCTACAAAACAAGGAGAAGAAAAAGAGGAAAAGAAGAATGGGGGTGAGAACTACTAGTAAACCAGTAGCCTCCCCTAGTGGGTAAAGCCTCACGCCCTGACGCACCCACTAGGTCTATCAAAGGCAAAAAGGGGAAGAAGAGTGGTAAGCAATAAAACTACTGTAAAAGGGAAACTACCACTACTATGTCTCTAAATACACCTGCCATGCCTCTAAGTACAGTCCCAGACTGAAACAACCGTAAGTATGCATTAGTTACCAAAACCATCCCAATAAACCCAATCTATGCCGCCCTCATCATCGGGCAAGTAAGCTGCGCCGATGTGATAGCAAAACTCCTGCTGCCGCCCTCATCATCGGGCAAGTAAGCCGCGCCGATGTGATAGCAAAACTCAATGCCTGTCCGGCACCTAGCTGGTGCCCCGCGCGCTCCGGAGTGGCACTCGAGGGGAGCTACCCACACGAGGAAAATAGCCATGACACAAGTATCACAAAAGCAGGACTGGATCACTATAAAGCCCTAGTGGAACACACCCCTCCACTAAAAGAAAACTGATCCCCAATCTGATGAACAAATGAACATCCGGTCAATCGCCCAAAATCCACGATCGCCGCAATATCCCACAATCTATAGCCAAGCCCATTAATCGACACCCGGCCAACCGTCTACTGTCCGCGGTTGCCATGATACCCTGCCATCCACAATCATATCCCACAACCGACATCCAGTCAACCGCCTAATATCCGCGGTCACCGTTATACCCCAAAAGCTAAAACCCATGCCCCGGCTACACTATCCCAACCCTTGCTCAAACCCGAGCAACAATATCCCCCCGACTAAAGAATGAGGAGAAAGAAAGCAAACATGATTTCTCCTAAGTCAAGTTCCAATAAGATAGTGTAGCAATAAATAGTGGCCTATCTAGATGTCCATACAAGCATGCAATTGTCCTCATGCAAATTGAAAGAAGTATAACAACTAATAGTCCCACATGTGTATTAGGTAATAGTCTCGCATAGATATAACCATCATGCTAAAATCATTAAGCATTTACACATGTCTAAAATCCACTGACTACCCTCACATAAACCATCCACCTATACATGTCCAAAAGAGCCTCAAGTAGTACCTACCAACAAGATATTTCACATTGTCCAAACATGACACTAACTACCACATGCAAGATTAAGTACTAATATTATGTCCATGCCAGTATGTATAAGTTCCAAATACAATCATAATTCCAACTTAGTAATTTACTAATAACATTCCCAAGATACTATGTTTCACATGGTAGGCTCATATGAATAGCAATTATCGATCATAATGTTCCAAAAAGATATTTGTACTATTCCTAGTGGGTATGTCAGAAAAAGAGGGATATAGCAACCACCCACCTGGACACGCGCGATCCACCGCTGTAAACCCCCCCCCCTCCCTCGCTGTCCAATAACCGTAGTCCACGCAAAACACCCAACTGTAACAATAACCAAACGGCGGACAATCAATCTCAAATAACATACAACATGCTGCTGTCCACACAACCAGCCCTGAAGATGGCTAAATCTCACCTGCGAGATGAACTCAAAAAAATCTGGAAAAATAACCGCTGCATTCGTCGCGTCGAGCCGATCGAAACGAGTATCTGCACGTCTCAATCCGAGTTTCGTACATCAAGATAAAAATCCGACAAGGTGACCCTCTCAAAAGAATCTTGTACAAAAATCTGTAGCACTTAGCTCTGGAAAAAGAGATTTTTCACCTTGGGGGAAAACTCAGAAAAATCCAGGAAAATTCGAGAACATTCCTTGCTATGTGTAGATGCAAAACGACTACAGGTACGCCTCCATCCGATGCCTGAGCGCGAAGATATCACCGAAACACTGTGGTACTGTCCAAAACTCCGCCAAAGAAAATGGGTCAAAATAAAGCTCGGGAAACTCCAAGAAAAACTCGGAAAGAGGGGGAGCTCAAAACACGAAGGTCGTAGCCCTACCTGTCGTGAAGCCAACGGCGCAAGAATCGCCGGAAACGGAGGTCGGAGTAGGCCGAGGGAGTCCTCGCACTGAAACGCGACGAAGGAGGTCACAAATGAACGAGCATCACGCCGCTCGTTAAAAATAAAAACCTCGAAATGCGTGCCACGAAAAAACCCAGGAATCCTCAGGTGGAAGCAGCTCTGGAAGAGGAAGAATCTTGCTGAAGGTTGCACTGAGAGAAACAGAGCAGGGAAAGAGCTACAGGCAGAGAGAGATAGAGAGTTGTAGGGATGCGAGAAACCCTAGCTCCTCTATTTTGGGTTTTTAAAAACTTGCGGTTAGACCCTTGAAGAAGCAATATTTTCAATCTAGTCCTCTGTCGTGAGTGTAACTTGCGCTGATAACCTTCCATGTGTGATTTCACGCAACACCGTGCATAAATTGTCACATTTTTCTCAAAATTATCAATTTTTGATTATCGACGAGTTTTCGAACTTCATGCTTTTTCGTAGTTTCGACACGCCGAATTCAAAAACCGAGTGTATGACGACCTCCAGCACTGCCGGACCGATAAAGTGGTGTTTTTGTTTCGTTACAAGCTGTCCACGTTTAGCGAAACAGACCCTCTCTCTCTCACCATTCGATTTGAATATAGTTTTCGAATTCAAAATTAAAATTCGAATTTCAATAATTCGAAAATCACAGTTATTACAGAAATGTTGTCTTAATTAACATTCATTTGATGAACAATTAAATCATGAACAGAAGCTAAGGCAACTAAAAAGGTCTCATCAAGGTCCACTTCACTAGATCTAAGCTTCTCAATAATATATTCAAAATCATAAAGCTTGTCAGATATAGACTTACTATCTACCAACTTAAGCTTAATCAAATTAGAAGCTTGATATCTTTTCTTAGTAGGATCAATCTGATCATACTTTTGTTTTAAAGAAATCCACAGTTCCCTAACAGTTTGAGCACTGCAGTAGATGTCAAAAACTACAGTTGGTAGGGTGCTAAGAATCCGGTTCAAACAATGATAGTTAATCATGCTAGGATCAATAGGAGGTGTAGGTACAGGTGCATGGGTAGGTGCAACAGTAGGACTAGAAGCATTCTGAGTTTGGCTACGAATCTGAGGTCGATTTACCACAGGTTGAATATAGAACCTTCAGGTACAATTCCATTGCCACTCTCGACACAATGTGAGATAGCAGAAACAAGCCCAAATATGGTGAGTCAGAACCTCATTTTGTTTTGCCACCTTCTAAAGTTGCGACTATAAAAAATAAATGGCTTCACCGAATACAAGTCCTCCATCAATATGAATATGTTATCAAGTAACCTACTACAAAGTAATAAAATTGCACTATATCTCTAACAATAAATAGTTTTGTGTTATCTAAATGACAATATATGAACTAAGTTGACATAAATAAATATGTAACAACAATAATTATACTAAGTTTTTAATTATCAGCGCAACAATATAACACAATATATATAACTATAGAAATATGAAATTATATCAACTTATAATAACACAAAAATGTTGATTAACAGTACAACGATAAACTATATATATATATATATATATATATATATATATATATATATATATATATATATATATATATATATATATATCTTGTTGCTCTGTTAATTACAAACATATAAGTTCGCATGCAAATTGGTAGAATATTATAAACAAATTAATAACAAGGATTAGAGAAGGCCTGTGGGTCGAGGCATATAATGCACTGTCATAGAAACAAGATTGTCTTTCCACGTGTGACGATCTAGCAATCATTTCTAACGATACAACAACTACGAACCACCCTATCGGCACGACTCCGGGATGGCACAGAATGAACTGCGTCGATTTTCACAGATCCAGCAAAAGAAAAAAAATTATGAAGCTCATTATAGAAGAAACTCAAAGTAGTATTGTATTCTGTCTTTGTATGACTTAACGAATAAATAGAGCAAGAAAGCTGCCTCTAGCTGCCCATCTCCAGGCAAGGTCCAATGGCTAGATCTCGAGTTGACCATTAGACCTTACCGAGAAAACCCCTGGGTAGCCCATTAGGCTCTTCCCAAGACAAGATTCTTGAGTAGCCGGATAAGGCATTCCCAACTCCCAACACAAGGTTAAGTCAACAAAAATAAAAAAAAAATAAAATAAAAGTGAATCGAGTCAAGATCACACGCGCGCCGTCGCCGGCCCGACTCGTGCTCGTATGCATGTGTTTTGGAGATGGCTTCACCCTCACTTAATTCCAATCAACTCACACAAAGAAGAAGGAATATATATGTTACTAACACATGTGATAAGTTTTCAATATGAAATTCACACAAAGAAGAAGAAGGAATATCATATGTGGTAAGTAAAATTTTGCACTTCCAGATAAAACCCATTAATATTGGGTTATCCAGAAAGCCCAAAATCAAATTTTAAATCACAAAATTATAATAAATTCTAACACTTTTACACCATTTCATATAAAAATTTTATTTATAAAAACAAAAAAACAACAACAATATCAAATGAGCTCTAAGAATAAGGTATTTTGCCTGATAGCTTAAAGCTCAAATTTTACCTGATGATTTATTTTTCATGATTATAACTTCAACAGAATACTTAAGCAGTTTTATTGATCATTGGACTCAGTAATTAAACTAACCCTTTTGTACATAATGGAAGAGAATAATTCTATTTTGCTTTAAGCATGCAAGTGGATTTTGACCTGACATGCAGACAGAATTGTACTAGAATTTTGCTTAAAATTATAAAATCTTGGATCAATGGACTATCAGTATCAGTGTGCAGTAGCTAGTTTGTCATGACACTAACTTTGGCAAATATATATTCCTGCTAATCGATCCATCGGTTCATGAATGTAAGATGGAATATGTCAAATACTTATCCGTTCAATATTCAACTTTGCTGTTCTGGAAGTACATTTTTTTTTTCTTTTTTCTTTTGTTTTGACAGAATTTTTCTTTTTATAAATATTCTGGAAGTTACATTTTTTTTTTCTTTTTTCTTTTGTTTTGACAGAATTTTTCTTTTTATAAATATTCACAATTTTACTTTACATTTTTACTTTCAATATATATATATATATATATATATATATATATATATATATATATATATATTATATATATAATTAGGCTAGAATAATAGCACCAAGTCATTGGTGCTATCAAATTTTTAGTTTTGGATTAAAAAATGTGTGGTTAAGATAATAGTGATCCCCTAGGGTTTACTAGGTGGTTGGTTGAATAGTAAAAATCTTAGGAGACCACTATAATCCTAACAGCATATCTTTTCATCCAACTGCAGAAAATTTGATAGCACCAATTACTTAGTGCTATCGATAGTATTCTAGCGGACTATATATATATATATATATATATATATATATATATATATATATATATATATATATATATATATATATATATATATATCTAGAGTTTTCAAAAAAACCCTACATCAACCAATAAGCTAGCTAAATAAAAAACTCCGTCGAGTTCCGCGAAGTTATATTTTCGGTGGTGTCCTCCGTTCATGCTACTAACGCTCGGTTTTTTCTTGGTCGCCGGATACCACTCGACTATTTATAGTCGCGTTCGGCTAGCTCTTGATTCTCTGATGTCCGTTCTCGACTCTTTCTAGTCGCTCGGCTCATTGGTGTAACTTGATCCTCTCTATTGCCGCTCAGATCTCAGTTCATTTTGTGTCGCTTGTTGCCGTTCGATTATTTTAATTTTTGTTTGATTTTTAAGATATTTTTAGAATATGTTATATTTTTCTATTTTGAGTCTGATTATTTTATTATTTTAAATTTTTGGTATTTAGGATATTTTTAGAATTTTTTTTGGTTCAAATTAATTTGACTAGATTTAAAAATATATTTGAATTAGGTAAATTTATATTAGAAAAATTGCTAAATTTAGAATTTTAATTTATAGTAGGATTTGAATATCACCTCTATATATAGGCGTGGTGTTGGATAATATAATAAGTTTTAATGGATTTTGAAGAGTTGAATAATACTTTTAGTATTTGTTGAAGAATGGATTTTCGTATATCCCCTCTTTTGTTCTTGTACTTCTTTATTTTTAACATGCGGTTTTTATCGGCTTGCGTCAATATAAATATTAAAATTTTAGAAATATTTTTACAGAGCTATGTCGTTAATGAAGAGGGCTAAATAACCATATTATCTTTATTTATTTTATAAAATAAGTAAATAAAATTTTAATATATCTTTATTATATTTTTTAAAAATATTTTTGATATAAATTATAAAAAATAGATAAAATAGTTACGAAACTATGAAGGAAGAGGATTAAATGCATCAAATTAAAATATAGATTTTGAAAGCTACATAGAAAAAGTAAAAAAATAAATATTTACATTATTATATATATATATATATATATATATATATATATAGAGAGAGAGAGAGAGAGAGAGAGAGAGAGAGAGAGAGAGAGAGAGTTCGGCTATTATATTTGTACAAACACTAAGCAATTGGTGCTTGCAATTATTTTACCGTTAAATTCACTCTTTTAACTAATGTCATCTCTTAAATCATTCTATTCCACCAACCACTCACTTAATCCAAAGGACCCACTATCATCCTAATCATATATTTTTTCACCTAAGAGCTAAAAATTTACAAGTGCTAATAATTTTATACTTTTAAAAATAAAAAAGCTCAATTATATATATATATATATATATATATATATATATATATATATATATATATATATATATATATATATATATATATATATATAGAGAGAGAGAGAGAGAGAGAGAGAGAGAGAGAGAGAGAGAGACTGAACCATAGTTCCTAAACCATATGTTCATGCTTCGCCTGAGTCAATAAACTTTAATTTGTGACACTACCATCACATATATTAATACATAACTGATAAACTTAGAAAAAATGACTTAATATATGTGCAATTTTATTTGTAGAACGTCAAGAATGCTAGAGAGAGAGAGAGAGAGGGTTAGCGGGAGAGAGAGGGCTAGCGAGAAGATCAGCGCGAGAGGGAGGGCCAGAGAGAGAGGATGGGCCAAGGAGAGAGGAAGCGCGCCGGAGAGAGAGCGTCGGGCGGTCGGGGGGAGGAGCAAGCCTCGCCGCCTTGGTGGTCTGACTCCGCAATTAAGGTCAGAGATCCGTTGGACCCCCCTGCCCCGCGTTCAGGGGCGAAGAGCCGATGCCGAATCCTTCGACGGTGGCGTGAATCGGAGGAGGCGTGCTCGGGTGGACAACCTCCCTGGTATCCTTGGTCCTGGGCCCATCAATCACCTTCGATGCCGCTGCTCGATGGACGGCCGCGCCAGAGACGCCCCGTCTCGTCGCCCGCCCGCAAAGACGTCGGCTTCCCCTAGTCAACCTCGTCCTCTCACCTCGAGGGACGTCCTGCATGTCTCCTGGGCCGAGCCCCTCTGTTCCTTCCAAGAGATTTCTGAGCAGTCCACTCAGCCTCCTTCACACTCCACCCCTGAAAGGACCGGACCGCAACACCCATCAGCATCTTACATCTTTGCGGTCCGAAGGAAACCACACTGGATCTTCTGTGGCTCCCCCTGGCCGTGGCACCCACTCTGCGTTCGGCCCCCTCACCTATAAAGATGCCTTGCTCAAGCATCCACTGGGCCACCACCCTCCTGAGCGGACCCACTCCCCGACTCATCGCCACTCCGCTCTTCCCTCCTCTAAACGCTACCCCCTCCCTGCTCCCCGACCCGTCCGTCTAAAGAGGTGCTTCAAGTGCTTAGCCTCGGATCACCTAGTCCAAAGCTGCAGAGACCCACTCCGCTGCGCGGCGTGCTTCCGAGTGGGACACAGGGCCAGTCTCTGCCCCCGCCGGACCCGGAGCCACAGGATGATGCGGGGCGGAGGCAGGATCTTTCGTCCGGAGGTCTTGAAAACCTTTGTTCCTTTGTCCGAGTACTTCCGTAGAAGACAGATCAGGTGCCGGAATGCGGTGTTGGCGGACGTCGTTGGGCG
The DNA here is from genome assembly GCA_029168755.2 of Tillandsia fasciculata. NCBI lineage: Eukaryota > Viridiplantae > Streptophyta > Magnoliopsida > Poales > Bromeliaceae > Tillandsia > Tillandsia fasciculata. The sequence goes on from CM054940.1 coordinate 22,874,787, forward strand.
TTCTAATCTGGGTGTCTACCCCCAAGGCATGCTGGCGTCGGACTTGGCAGACCGGTTCGGTGGCTTTCCCACCGACTTCCTAGCGGCGCTGTACCGGGAGAAGGACTACATCATCTTCCTCCCGGAGTGGGTGCGCACAGAGGAAATTCTCAGCGGTGGGCTTCTGCACCTCCGACACTGCCGTCTCCAATGCTATGCTTGGGAACCCTACCAGGAAGCGGAACTCTCCAACCTCTCCTACAAAGCTTGGCTGAAGCTCTCCAACCTCCCCTACGAGTGCTGGTCGCGCGACCGCGTTTCGGCAATCGTCAGTGGCTTCGGCCGCTTCCTTCAGGCCGCCGAGATCAGCACTATGATGGACGACTTGACCGGCTACCGCTGCTTGGTCGCGGTGGACGACTTGGCCAAAATACCGGAGACCCTCTCTATCTCCATAGGCAACCTTGTCGTTTCCATCTCGGTGAGAATAGACAGCACCTCGCCCTTCGGGGGGGAGGACCACGGCATCCCGTTCGTTGGGGGGGGGGGCCTAGTGAAGGGGGGACCAAACGACCCCCAAGGGTCATGGCTCGCAAGACGGATAGCCCTGGTCGGACTGGGGGGCGACGATAGCAGCTCGAGAGACGCTACCCGCGATGGGCAGAACGACTGTTGGGATTCTTCAGAGATTCGGGATCGAAGACGCAGAATCCTGGCCCCCTCCGCTCCGCTCCCTCTCGCGGGGTCGCGATCTCCTTCCTCCGGCGAGGCCTCCGGCGCGGGGGTCCAACTGGGACCTCGGGCCTCTCCCAGAGTTGACCTCGTGCTGACGTCGGCTGCCGCGGCCGACGCCTCTGCCCAAGGAACCGAAGGGCTGGATCTCGGGGCCCGAGCGGGGGGGCTGACGGACCTCGAGCTTGGATCCTTTCTCCTTTCTTGCTTCACTTCAAATTTTCTCCTCCTTTTGGGGATTCGAGGTCTGCTGCCCCCCACTGGAGCCGAGTCCCCCTCCTCGATCGATTACTGGTCAACTTGTCTTTCCTGCTGCCCTTTCTTTGGTCCCAAGAGTGTCTCGTCCCCTGCGTGCCTCGGGCCCCACTCACTCTTCCAACAGCCCCTCTTCCCCTCTCGAACCTGGACCCTTGGCCGCTATTGGGCCCTCCCTGCCTTCCGCGGGCCAATTGCGGCCTCGAAGAGCGCTTGGACAGTGACCCACGTCGCGCCCGTGCTCGGAGGCCCCGCTGGGCTCCGGGCCCCTTCCCCGCTCTCCCTCCTGCGTGGGCCGGACGCCACTCGGCGCCTCAGCTTGAAGGCCCCTTTCTCGCGGGGAGGCCGGGCCATTGTTGGGCCCGGGCTTTTGTTCGATCCTTGCCCGCTCCTCAACTTGGGGCCCGCTGCGCCGCTAGGGCTGCCCCCTACCTCCAGCTTCTTCAGCCCCCTACCCGCTGGATCCTGTGGGGACACCGACCTCGGCTCGGCCCACCCTCGAGCCCACCTGGGGTGCTACTATGACACTCGCCCCCCTCCTACCACCTTTAGATCTCTCCTCCTCCCTGGCGGAGCTCACGGCTGCCCCTCCTCAACCGGGCCTGGCGGGTACGGGGAATCGCCAAACCCCTCCGTTGAGGCCGGCCTGCGGGCACCTCTCCACTTCTGCTGGGCCCCCCAAACCTCATGGACCTTGCCCTCCGGACCCTCCGGGGTTGCGTTACGTGAGGGAGGGGGCCTTTCTGCACACCCGGGCCTCTGTGGGCCCAGCCCGGTCGAAGCTTGGGGGGGGGGGGGGGGCATCGTGGAGTACCCCACAGCGACTAGCCGCCCTTTGGCCGTGACCTCCGGCCAGGCTACGACGGGGGGCTTGCTGCTCTCCGGCCCGTCTGGATCCTCGGCGGCGCAAGTCGGCAACGACCTTCAGCTGCAGCCACTCAGCTACAGCCCTCAACCTTCGGCGGTGGCAGCCGATGCCGACCTGCCCCTACCACTGCTCCCCAGCAGCCCCCAACCCGTTGCCCCGCCCCCCTCGCCGGAGCTCCGCAATCCGGCCTCCCCCAGGCGGAGCCCGAGGCTCGCGCAGAGGGAGGGCAAGCAGGCCTTGGCCCTCGCTATGGCCCGCAAGTCGGCACTCTTGGGCCCCAGGTCGGGCGGCCAAGGCATGGACTGCGACGAGGGGAGGAATGCGGCGCTCGCGAAGACTCAGCGCAAGTGTGCCAAGCTCGGCATCCAACTGAGCAAAGAGGACGCTGCCTCGCTTATGGCTCTGGCTGGCCCTGTGCTCTAGCCTTTTGGTGCTTTGGCCGTGTTTGTCTGCTGGTGTCTCTCCTGTGCAATGTTACAAATCTATTCCGGGAATGTTAGGGGTCTTAATGATTTAGCCAAGCGTGGTCTGGTTAAATCGGTCGTTAGGGGTTTAAAAGCGTCTGTACTTTGCTTTCAAGAAACGAAGCTGAGCGTGGTCTCGCGCTCCTTTCTCTCTACCTTTACCGGATCGGACTATGATTGTTGTCAATTTCTACCCTCCTCCGGGGCCTCAGGTGGCATCGCTACCTATTGGAGCTCCAAGCTCTTCACCTGCTCTGAAGTCCTCGTTAGAGACCACTCCCTCACGCTGCGGCTGAAGTGTCATCGCAGCGGCACCTCTTTTTATCTGACGAACGTGTACGGGCCCCCGGCCTGGGAAGGAAAGAGCGCCTTTTGCCAGGAACTGTTGGCGCTCAAATCCTCCTGTCCTGGGCCCTGGGTCGTGTGCGGAGACTTCAACCTTACTCGGTCAACTGATGAAAGGCGAGGAAGCAACTGGTGCAATCGACTGATGTCCTTGTTCTCCAAGATGATCAACGACCTAGAGCTGGTCGACTTACCTCTGCTCAACCAAAGCTTCACATGGTCAAACATGCAGAGCTCCCCCACTCTTGCTAAACTCGATCGCTTCCTGATCTCAACTGATTGGGACCTTGTCTTCCCCCTCTCCTCGGTGACGGCGCTCCCAAGAATCACCTCGGATCACTCCCCTCTCCTCCTCAAAACACAAAGGATTCTCAGGCCAAGCTCCTTCAAATTCAAAAAAGTATGGCTCACTCGGAGCGACTTCGTCTCGTTGGTGCCGACCTGGTGGAGTGAAATTGAATCAAGGCACGGCCCGCAAGGGAGCATCCTCACCTTTAATGCGAAATTGCGTCACTGTCGCAAACGGATCAAAGAATGGTGTTCCAAGAGCTTCCACAGCATATCCAACGCCAAGCGGGTCGCATCGGAGGAAATCCAAAGGCTAGACTCCCTGGAGGAGCACCGGAGCTTGACCTCGGGTGAACTCGAATCGAGAAGGGGCCTCAAGACACAGCTGAAAGATATCATAAGCGAAGAAGAAATCCTTTGGAAGACCAGAGCCAAACAGCACTGGCTCAAAGAGGGGGATGGCAACACCAAATTCTTCCACGCTATGGCAAACGGAAGACACAGAGCTAACCGGATAGGGACCATTGAGGACGAGGGTCTCAAAATCGATAGGGAAAAGGACAAGGGGAACTATTTCTTCCCCAAATTCAGGAACCGCTTTGCGCCAGATCACCCTCCCCCGTCCTCATTCGGGGACTGGAGTGATCTCTTCCACGACAACTCGGCACTGAGCCCGGATCACCTCACCTCCCCCTTCACACTTGAGGAAATCAGGACTGCAACCTTTCAGATGAGCGGGGTTAAAGCACCGGGCCCCGACGGTTTCGGCATGGCCTTCTACCAAAAGTTCTGGGATGTAATCAAAGACGATTTAGCTAAAATCTTTGATGACCTTTTCAGCGGCTCCCTGAACACCGGCCCCATTGACTACTCGCACATCTGTCTCATCCCGAAATTGGAAGGAGCCAATTCTGCCAACGACTTCCGGCCAATCAGCCTCATCAACTGTGTCCAGAAAATCATTTCCAAGGTGCTGTCGAACCGACTCGCCAAGGAAATGGACAAGATTATCTCCCCTGCGCAATCTGCTTTTGTCAAAGGGAGGTTCATCCTGGACTCCTTCGCCACTGCTACCGAGCTAATAAGCTGGGGCGCAAGCAAGCACATCGAATGTGTTGGAGTCAAAGCGGACTTTGAAAAAGCCTTCGACCATGTGAACTGGGACTCCCTCCGACATATCCTCCGCTGTCTTGGTGCGAACCAAAAATGGTGTGGATGGATCGATCAATGCATTTCGAACGGCAAGGTCGCCATCCTCGTCAACGGCACCCCGACCAAGTGGTTCAAAATGAAGAGGGGCCTACGACAGGGGGACCCACTATCGCCCTTTCTATACCTGCTGGTGGCAGAAGGACTAGGGCGAATGACCAGCAGAGCCGTCCGGAACCGCCTACTCCAAGGGGTAGGGCCAGCGGGGGAAGCGAAGACCCCCCTTATCCAATTTGCCGACGACACAATCTTCTTCTGCGAGGCGAAAGATAGGCAAATTCGCAACCTCCGCTTCCTCTGGCAGACTTTCGAGTGGGCCTCAGGACTTAAAATCAACAGGGCGAAGTCGGAACTGTTCTACTTGGGTAGAGAAATCGATAAAGGGGCACGCCTAGCGACGGAGCTGGACTGCAAGTTGGGCAAACTGCCAATCAAATACCTTGGACTACCTCTGAAACAGGGCGCCATCCCGAAGGACGACTGGCACCTCATTATCAACAGAATTGACCAAAAAATCGCAGGGTGGCAGGCCAAGCTCCTCTCGTCAGGAGGGCGGCTTACTTTGGTCAACTCAGTGCTCACGAATCTACCCCTCTACTTTTTCTCAGTTTTCAGAGCGCCGGCCTGGGTTGTCAAAAAAATCGACTCGCTGCGTAGAGCATTCTTCTGGAAAGGTCGGAGCTCCATCTCAGGTGGCAACTGCCTGGTGAATTGGGAAACAGTATGCAGAAGCAAAAGGGATGGGGGCCTAGGTGTCTTAAACCTGGAGAGCTTGAACACTGCTCTTCTAGCAAAGTGGTGGTGGAGATTCTTCAGCGCTGGCAGGACCCCCTGGGGACCCCTTGTCAAATCACTCTACTACCGCCGCAGAAGACCCCTCAATGAAGGATGCTCGTTCAAACCCTTCTCACAATGGTGGAAAAGCGTGCTTGGAACGAGGGAGCTTTTCAAATGCGGCACGACATGCTCAGTTCAAAACGGCGAATTGACATCATTCTGGTCTGACATTTGGAGCGGGAGTTCGAGCCTAGCGACACAATATCCCGGCGTCTTCCATCTGGCCACCAACAAGAACCTCCGGGTAAAAGACTGCATCGAGCACAACGGATGGAACTGGGCGAAGATCCTGGAGGGAATTAGCCCAGGCCTACCAGACCTCGACGATTCCGTTCGCAATCTGAAATTGACAGCGCCTTCCATCCAGCTATCACTCAGCAGAGACGTGGTCCACTGGCGGTGGACGACGACCGAGGTTTTTTCAGTTAAATCCTTGTACCGCTTCTTACAGGATAGCGGGGAAGTTGACTCACGTTTCGAGAAACTTTGGAAAATCAAGGCTCCGTTGAAAGTAAAAATCTTTGTGTGGCTGGTCCTCAGAAAGCGCGTCCTGACAAGAGACATCCTTACCAAAAGGAACTGGAACGGGCCCACCAACTGCGAGTTCTGCCTAGAAAACGAGGAAACTGCGAATCACCTTTTTGCCTCCTGTACCTCAGCACAAGCACTGCTAGTGACCTTGCTGCCAAACCGCTTGGAAATCTGTAGCAGCTCAACCGCCGAGAGACTTTGGGAATTGCACGCACTCAAGACAGGGGGCCTGGGCAAAAGAGCCCTCATCACTATTGCAGTGGCATGGTGGTCCATCTGGACAGAAAGGAATCGAAGGATCTTCGAAAACAAGAGCCGCCCCCTCCGTGAGGTCCTTGCCGACATTAGGCTCTTTCGTTCTTACTGGTCCAGATTCTGTACTTAGTGGACCATCTCTGGGTCCTTTTTTTTTTTTTTTTTTTTTTTTTTTTTTCTGGGGCCAGCTGCTCTCAGCAGCCTTCGGTTGCCCTACCTCTTGCTAAATTCAACCTCGCTTTGAATGAAGCGGCAGCATGCTGCCTTTCTCTCAAAAAAAATGACTTAATATATTGTGTCAAGATTTAGATTCGAATGTTTTTTCGTAAGCGCGTGGGGCACCAAATCAAAAGTTTAGGGTTACAGTGGAAACTCATTTAATACTAACCAAATAAAACTATTTGGTTTGATTATATGATTTTCAGTTTGATTTGATTTTAAAATTTACTAAAATTAGATTTTTAATTTCGGTTCAGGCTGAGAATATTTCTTAATCAAACCAAACTAAAAACCCAAAACCGAATAGTAATATTATTTTATACTTTATATTAAACTATTTATTAAACTTTTAGATTTATGATCAAACCATGATCATATATCAACACAAATTTTAAAATTCTTTGTTTATAATTAATTTGTTTTGTATGTGATTTCATAATTATTCAATATTGACTCATAAATTATAAATTAATTCATAAAAAAATAAAAAATTTATAGTAATTAATTATAATACCGAGCCAAACAAAATTAATTCTGCTTGGCTTGAAATTTGTCTCCAAAACCAAACCAAATAGAACCAATTACACCCCTCTTGGGGAGTAGTAGTTGAAACAAGAGAATTGAAAAATTTTGTATATATTATTCATCTAAACTCATTCTTTTATATAGAGAGAAGGAAAAAAGTTTTACATAGAAGAATAGAATTGTATCCTGTTATATAAAAAAAATATAGTAATATATCATAACAATATATATGGTAGCATACCATGTAAAGAAAAGTAATATACCATAACAATAAAGAAATATATATGGTAGTATACCATGTAAAGAAAGTAAAATATATGGTAATATATGTTGGATTTTATTTGGAATTTTTTTGGTGATTTAAAACTTATTTAAAAATTATTTAAAAATTATTGGGCCGGGCGGCGGCGCGCGTGATCCGTTACCCGGTTCATATTATTTTTTCTTTTATTTAATTTTTATTTTTATTTTTTAATTTGATTTATTCTTATCTTGCGGAGCAAGATATCGTGCCGTTAGAGCACGATCTCTTCGCTTACCTTGCGGAGGTGGGTATCTTCCCGTTGGCGCATGTTCCCGTTGGCGCACGTTCGCTCATTTCGGGTGTTTAAGAGGAGGTTTTCCCGTACGTTCTCTTTCCTTCTAATTTACGCCGCCATCTCCCCTAATCCCATATTCCAGATTTTACCTAGTCACTTCGTGTTTTTCGATTTGCTGGATCTTTGAAAGCTTGCCGGGTTCACCGTGCGCCACCTTGAAATCGTGCCGACGGGGTGGAACGTGGACATTATATCGCTAGAAGTGATTGCCGGGAAGCCTTGCACGCAGAGGGGCAATTTTGCTTCTAGGACAGTGCTCTGCACGCCTCAATCCACAGGTCTTCTCTAAACCTTTTATTTTACAGCATTCATTTATATTTCAATTTGAATTTACTGAATTTTTAATTATTTAATAGAATCAATTTGAAAAGATAAATATTTTACAACAATCTAGAAGCAAGATTGAAATTAATTTATCTTTTCATAATTGTTATCTTACTATGATTTACACACAATTTTTAATTAAATATTATTGTGCTAATTAAGTCGTACTTTCGTTATTGTTCTCTGTTAGTATTTATATACATACATGTTAGTACGTACTGTGGGATTGTGATGAAGATAAATATTTAATTAATTTATTTAATTAAATAGTTGATTTACTGTTACGCTAATATTGTATTAGATTAATTAGATTGTGTTAATTCTGTTAGTACTACAAATTATTTTATTAACTAATTTGTTTGCTCTGTTAATATTTATATATATAGTTTTTGGTACGCATTATTATTATATAACATTGATAGCACAATTGGTAAATGCGTGCTGCATTAATATTTTCTCATTCCTAATTAATTTTTAATACTGTTATGTTGATGTGTATTAATTAATTTTTAATACTGTTATGTTGATGTGTATTTAATTTTTAATACTGTTATGTTGATGTGTATTAATTAATTTGAGGTCTTGAGTTCGAGTCTTTCTCATCCCTAATTAATTTTTAATACTGTTATGTTGATGTGTATTAATTAATTTTTAATACTGTTATGTTGATGTGTATTTAATTTTTAATACTGTTATGTTGATGTGTATTAATTAATTTTTTAATACTGTTAGTATTAATATTGTGTTAGTATAATTAATTAATCTACATTGTTGATTTATACAACTCTGTTAGTAGTGTTGACATATAATATTAATTGTTAATACAATATATTTAACTTGTTTAACTGTTGCACTGTTAATTAAAACATAGTGTTTGATTATTACACTGTCAATTAAAATCTTAATATAATTATTGTTAATTAAAATTTAATCCGTCAATTTGGATTAAACTGTTAAACTGTATTTAAATTTTTAACAATATTGTGACATTGCGGTAGAATTGTTTGTAAACAGATTTTTCTTTATGGACAATTCGGCGAAACCTTTCACGTTTGATGGTCGTAATTTTAGAAGGTGGCAGAACCAAATGAGGTTCTGGCTCACCACGCTTGGGCTGGTTTCTGCTATTTCGGATTCTACCGAAAATAGTAATGGCTCTGCACCTGAAGGTGCAATTCAGACTGAGGTCACTAGACCGTTTACCCGGAGTCAAGCCCAAGCAGGTTCCACTCCTCCCTCTGCTGATGCTGATACTACTACTACCACTACAACAAAATTAGGTTATAGGGACACATGTTTGTGACACTTTTGTATAAGTGTCCTATCTGTATTCCATCTATATTCAAAATTAGGTTATAGGGACACATTTTTGGGACACATTACAAAAATATGTCGCTATACACCCTAGCGACGGCACGTATAGCAACACTTACAATAAGTGTCGGTATTTTTGTCAGCGACACTTTTTTTAGATTTTAGAAACACTTAAAAGTGTCGCTATAGCCTAATTTTGTTGTAGTGTACTTCTGCACCTAGACCTGTACTTCTTACTAACCCTGATATGATTAATTATCACTGCTTGAACCGGATTCTTAGCACCCTATCAGATAAACTTTATGACATCTACTGTAATATGAAAACTGCTAGGGAGCTTTGGACATCTTTAGAGAATAAGTACGGTCAGGTTGATCCCACCTAGAAGAGATACCAGGCGTCTGATTTGATTAAGTTTAAACTGGTAGATAATAAGTCAATGTCTGACCAGCTTCATGATTTTGAGCACATAGTTGAGCAACTTAGATCTAGTGGTGTAGATCTTGATGAGAATTTCTTAGTTGCTGCCCTTATAGATAAGTTGCCACCTTCTTGGAAGAGCCATGCAAACGATCTTAACCACAATCAAAGAGAGCTATCCCTGAATTTTGTCCTAAGATCCATTAGGATAGAAGAGTCGAACCGAGCTAGGGATAAGAAACTTAATGAGCTTACTACCCAAGCCAACCTAGTAGAGCACCCTAAAAATAAGGTTAGAAACTTTCAGCCTTATAGAAACTTTAAGAAAAAACCGTTCCATCATAGAAAGTTTAACCCAAACTTTAAGAAGCCTAAACCTGAGGGAAGTAGAGGCAACTCTGGTTGCTTTATGTGTGGAAAAATGAACCACTTTGCGAAGGATTGCTACTTTCGCAAGACTCGGCCTTCTGCGCCAATGAAGAAGAAGGGAGCTCCACCTGAGCGTCAGACGAATATGCTGACTGCCGGTTCTGACCCTTCCGACTCCACTATCAGGTTAGAATCTAGTTTACCTGAGCTTAACCTTGTCCTTTGTTCTTCTGATTGGTGGATAGATACTGGAGCTACTGTCCATGCTTGTTCTGATCGGTCGTGGTTTTCCACTTATCAGGACGCATGTGGAGGATCGGTGAACATGGGGAATGCTCCCTCTTCTCGCGTGCTTGGGACAGGTCGAGTGGATTTGAGGTTGACCTCTGGGAAGACCTTAACCTTGCACGAAGTCCATCATGTTCCCGATATTAGGAAGAATTTGATTAGTGGTTCTCTTTTAGTTCAGCAGGGTTTTAAGTTAGTTTTTGAATGTAATAGGGTAGTGATAACAAAAGGTGTGAATTTTGTAGGGAAGGATTTTTTGAGTGATGGTTTGTTTAAACTTTCTGTATCTTCATTTTCAATGAATAAAAGTGCTGTTGTTTTGAATGTTGTTTCTACTAATATTTGGCATGGAAGATTAGGACATGTGAATTTCAATACTATCAAAAGATTGATGCATCTTGATTTGATTCCCAAATCTGATTTACCTGATCATAGATGTGAAATATGTGTACAAGCTAAGGAACCTAGAAAACCTTTTAAATCTGTGGATAGAGATAGTGATCTTTTAGAACTTGTGCACAGTGATGTTTGTGATGGAAGTAGATCTAGTAAAGGTGGAAACAAGTATTTTGTGACTTTTATAGATGATCATTCGATTGTTATGTCTACTTGATTAAATCAAAAGATGAGGTCCTTAGCAGATTCAAAATTTATAAAGCTGAAGTAGAAAATCAGTTGGATAAGAAAATCAAAATTTTGAGATCTGATCGAGGTGGTGAATACACTTCAAATGAGATGACTAGTTTTTGTCGAGAATTTGGAATTATACATCAAGTGACTGCTCCCTATACACCTCAATCTAATGGAGTTGCTGAACGTAAGAATAGGACTTTGATGGATATGATAAACTCGATGATTATTAGTTCAGGCGCACCTAAGAACTTGTGGGGGGAAGCTTTGATTTCTGCATGTATGATTTTAAATAGGATTCCTCACAATAACTTTGGAAAGGCAGGAAGCCTAATTTGAATTATTTTAAAGTGTGGGGGTGCCTAGCTAAAGTGAAGATATCTGAGAATAAGAAAAGGAAGATTGGACCTAAGACTGTCGATACAATTTTTGTGGGTTATGCACAGGATAGTAATACCAGCAGATTTCTAGTGGTGAATTTTGAAATTAGTGAGATTTCTAACAATACAATCATTGAGGCTAGAGATGCTGTGTACTTTGAGGATGTTTTTTCGTTTAAGACTAGAGTAGATAGATCTGTTCCTGCTGAACTCGTAGGTAGCTCTAGCAGACCTAGAGTCAGTGAACCGATAGAAGAGATTGAGCCTAGAAGAAGTAAGCGTCCTAGAGTAGAGAAGACTTTTGGAGATGATTTTTGTGTCCTACTTGTAGAAGACACCCCATCTACCTATGACCAAGCTATGACGTCTGTAGATGCATCGTTTTGGAAAGAGGCTATTAATCTTGAGATGCAGTCTATTCTACAGAATCATACTTGGGAGTTATCTGATTTACCTCTAGGATGTAAGCCTGTAGGCTGTAGGTGGATTTTTAAGAAAAAGTTGAAACTCGATGGATCTGTTGATAAGTATAAAGCTAGATTAGTGGCACAGGGTTTTGCACAGAAGCCTGGGGTAGATTATTTTGATGTTTATGCTCCTGTTGCTAGGATTACCTCTATTAGAGTGTTGATTGCTTTAGCCTCCATTCTTGATCTGATTGTTCATCAAATGGATGTTAAGATAGCCTTTCTAAATGGTGATTTAGATGAAGAGATCTATATGAAGCAATCTGAAGGATTTGTGGTTTCTGGACATGAGAACAAAGTGTGCAAATTGACTAGATCTTTATATGGATTAAAGCAAGCTCCTAAACAGTGGCATTTAAAATTTGATTCTTTGGTTGTTTCAAATGGTTTTCATGTGAACATGTCTGATGAGTGCGTATATTCGAAAGAGTATGATGGACAGATTGTGATCTTATGTTTGTATGTTGATGATATTTTGATCTTTGGTACAAACATGAATGTGATAAATGATGTGAAGAAATTGTTGAATAAGAATTTTGATATGAAAGATCTTGGACAAGCAGATGTGATTCTCAATATGAAGATCATTAGAAAGTCGAAAGAAATTATTATGAGCCAATCTCACTACAGTGAACAATTATTGAAGAAGTTTGGATATTCTGATATTAAACCTGTAGTGACACCTTATGATTCTAGCGTTCATCTTGAGAAGAATAGAGGAGATCCAATAGGCCAGAATAGATATTCACAGATTATCGGATCCTTAGGATATCTAGTGGATTACACTAGACCTGATTTGGCTTATACTGTAAATCGATTGAGAAGATATACCCATAATTCGAACAGAGAGCATTGGAATGCTTTAGAGAGAGTGTTGAGATATTTGAAAGGGACTGTATCCTATGGATTGCATTATAGTGGTTTTCCTGCAGTATTAGAAGGTTATAGTGATGCGAATTGGATTAGTGATACAGCTGATGTGAAGTCTACTACAGGATTTCTATTTCTCCTAGGAGGAGCAGCTGTTTCTTGGAAGTCAACTAAACAGTCCTTGATTTCTAGAAGTACGATGGAATCTGAATTGATAGCTTTAGATACTACTATAACAGAGGCTAAGTGGTTGAGAGAATTTCTTTATGATATGCCACTGTTGGAGCAACTTTTAGCACCTGTGTCTATTCATTGTGATTGTAGAGCTGCAATTGACAAATGTGCCCAAGAAAATGTGGAGACTAAGATGAACAGATTTATGAAATTGAGACAGAAGTTCATTCGACAGAATTTGAAAGAAAATGTGATTGCATTGGAATTTGTGAGATCTGCAAGAAACTTGGCTGATCAGCTCACCAAGGGTTTGTCTAGGACCGTGATCCTAGAATCGTCGAGGGGGATGGGGCTTAGCCTACAATAGAAGTTACCGGCGATGGCAACCCAACCTGTTGCAGGTTCAATGTGTAGCAACAAGTCGAACAGGTAGCTTGAGGAGCACTGTTTTTGTATCCTCATCCCTATGGCGATAGTGCTCATTTCTACAAGTGGATAGGAAGGGCTTTGGCCCTGAATGGTTCCAAGACCCATGAGGCAGGGTACGACCTTGCAGATACCCTTTGAGGACCTACTATATGTGTGGAGTCGTGAGGCCGCGACTATGGAAAGCGGGCGGTTTCCTAAAACACACATGAATCGATTCTAGCGCATGGCCATTATAGCGCTCACCCGCTTCGAACCTTAACGGCTGTACTATGTGTGCGGTTTGTGGAAATCCGATTCACCAGCCTTGGTTCAAGGCGTAGTCCACCATTGTGCCCTCGGATGTACATAGACAAGCACTAAGTGAAGGTTCAAACCCGAAAGGTACCTTCGCCGAATACGTGGTATAAGAGATCCAGCGTTCTTTTGTGTTGCTTTGAATCTCAGTCTTTATTTGAAGTTTTAAATCATGTGGGGGATTGTTGGATTTTATTTGGAATTTTTTTGGTGATTTAAAACTTATTTAAAAATTATTTAAAAATTATTGGGCCGGGCGGCGGCGCGCGTGATCCGTTACCCGGTTCATATTATTTTTTCTTTTATTTAATTTTTATTTTTATTTTTTAATTTGATTTATTCTTATCTTGCAGAGCAAGATATCGTGCCGTTAGAGCACGATCTCTTCGCTTACCTTGCGGAGGTGGGTATCTTCCCGTTGGCGCACGTTCCCGTTGGCGCACGTTCGCTCATTTCGGGTGTTTAAGAGGAGGTTTTCCTGTACGTTCTCTTTCCTTCTAATTTACGCCGCCATCTCCCCTAATCCCATATTCCAGATTTTACCTAGTCACTTCGTGTTTTTCGATTTGCTGGATCTTTGAAAGCTTGCCGGGTTCACCTTGCGCCACCCTGAAATCGTGCCGACGGGGTGGAACGTGGACGTTGTATCGCTGGAAGTGATTGCCGAGAAGCCTCGCACGCAGATGGGCAATCTTGCTTCTAGGACAGTGCTCTGCACGCCTCAATCCACAGGTCTTCTCTAAACCTTTTATTTTACAGCATTCATTTATATTTTAATTTGAATTTACTGAATTTTTAATTATTTAATAGAATCAATTTGAAAAGATAAATATTTTACAACAATATAGATATTACAATGCTAACAAAGAAATAATATATAGGGATAAAGAAAGTAATGAACTATTGGGAGTCATATGAAAAGAAGCACCTGAGTCTAAAATCCAGGAATTCTTAGAAGTACCTCCAAAGCTAGGTGTTGAAAGGAAGCAAAAACCTGGTGGTGCTGATGATGTCTGAGGACTAGATTCTGGCACTTTCGGAGGCGATATATTCAAATTGCTCTGTTGGAGTAGATGCATTAGTTGAGGCCAGCTAAGTTGAGTAGAGGCAGTGTTATGTCCCACTTCGTTAGAAGAAGGATGCTCAGACTGTAAAGTAGAAGCAGCAACAGGATGGCCGCGTGGAGACTGTCGATGTTGATCAATCCACTTCTTTTTCCTGCAGTCTTGAATAGATTGCCCCCAGAGTTGGCAATATTTGCATTGGATATGGCGTTTGTTCTTTCAAGGGCCAAACGAGGCGGAGGAACTCACAGACTCGGATAAAGGAACAACTGGAGCAGGAGGAACTTGATTTGGAGCAGCAAGTATAGTCGGTGTTGAAGCTCTAGAGGAATGCAATACTCGAAGTCGAGTTTCCTCTGCAATAAGCTCGGCGAGTGCAGCATCAATAGTGGGTAGCGGAGATCGATGAAGAAGTTGGCCTCGTAAGGCCTCGAACTCCGGCCGTAGACGCATAAGAAATTGGAAAAGGCGCTACTAATCACGAATTTGCGTTTGTTTGGTAGCACAAGTGCAAACCAAACAAGTCTGGCACAGTGACCCTTTCATGGTTGATAGTTGGCTCCACCGTGCTTGCATATAGCTGTAGAACTCCTGAATAGAACGTTCACCTTGATGGGCCAATTTCAATTCTTGAAATTCAGCATAGGACTGAGCACAGTTAGACTGCTTATATAGGTTTTTAAGATGAGCCCACATTTGTTGAGCTGTGGAGAAACTCACCAACTACATTCTAATGTCAATTTCCATAGATGTGGATATAATTCCACGAGTAAGTCTGTCAGTAATACGCCACTCTATGAGTTTCTTCTCATTAACAGGAGGGCTAGTTCCATCGATATGATCTGTCAAGTTTAGAGCATCAAATAGAAGTTGTAAAGACATCGACCACTCCCCGTAATTAGATCCAGATAATTTGCAATCTAATTGTGGAAATGGAGGGGTAGAAGATGCCAAGAAAAAACAAATAAAGAAACAGAATAGACAAATATGAAGAAATTACTTGCTAGACAGCAAGTTTGCCGACAACTGAGATGGACTCGAGCAGGCTCCCAGCGATGTGGGACCACACTGACGTGATGATGGCGATCGCGGCCCTAGTCAATGACACGAACCGGTGCAACGCCAGTGCTGACCTCGGACCGACAATTCGCTTTTTGAAGAACGGAGCAGTACTGTCGTCGATTGGAATAATAATAATAATAATAATAATAATAATAATATAATAATAATAAGAAAAATAAGACCCTAGAAGGTCTCTGATACCATGAAACAAGAGAATTGAAAAATTTTGTATATATTATTCATCTAAACCCATTCTCTTATATAGAGAGAAGGAAAAAGTTTTACATGGAAGAACAGAATTATATCCTGTTATATAAAAAAAATATAGTAATATATCATAACAATATATATGGTAGCATATCATGTAAAGAAGGTAATATACCATAACAATAAAGAACTATATATAGTAATATACCATGTAAAGAAAATAAAATATATGGTAATATAAATATTACAATTCTAACAAAAAATAATATACAGAATAATAATATATATGATATCATTTTATTATTACGTTATTCACCTGATCACTTGGAGCCACTACAAGCAAATTAGCATTTATAGACCTTTTTTTTTTTTTTATATATATATTATGATAATACCTAAAAGTGTTTCAAAGTAGTTTATCATCATATTTAAACGTGTCAGCAAAAGAAGAGTCGCATATACTGATATTTATAATAAATATTGATAAAAAATATTTCGGTACCTTAAAGTTAAGGTCGTAATTTTTTAAAATTTTAATATTTTAAAACATCAAAAAAATTAAAAATATTAGTAAACTTTATTCCATAATATATAAATTAATTTAATATAATAAATAAATAATATAATGATGCTGTCAAGAATCGATATTTGCTATATTATAAGAACATATAAAAGTATATTGTTGGGAATCCGGTACACGCCCTAGTACCAGATTCTATGAATCTGCAATCCGCTGCGGTACCGCAATCCGCTCCGGTACCACCTAATGTTGGGATTTCACAACGGAAACATCAAATCAGATTTTTACCAAAAATTTATCTCCTCAACAAAACTGTAACCAACACAACCACATAAAGAAGAAAAC